>KK118233.1:0-57838 GCA_000611955.2 Stegodyphus mimosarum | reverse complement strand
TTCACTTTCAGCAACTCCTAAATCTTGGCCGAATTTCTTTGCCTTTTCAACAATCATTGGCCCTGTTACCGCCTTTCCTTCAGAACGTACTGCACTAAACAATTTGAACAATACACTATCTAGCTGTTCCAGTTTTGGTTTTTTTAATGTTTTTCTAGAAGCCAATTTTTCAGTTGTTACCGATTGAGAGGCAAACTTCATTAGTTCATCTTTTTGTTTTTTAATGTCATAAATAGTTGATGAGCCAATATTAAACTCATTCATTAAAACATTTCTATTCTCGCCTTTTTCTAGCCGTTTGATGACTTCTAGTTTCTGATTGAGAGTCAGTGTTACGTGTTTTCGTTTCTCTCCTTTTGAACTCGAAGGCTTAGGTTTTGAAAACATGGTCACTGTACAGTTAGAACGAAAATCACTTTTTTTATAAACAGTTTCAAAAGTTACGTTTACTGCGATAGGAAAGGACACAAAACAACAACGCATAAAAAAATGGCGAAGACGCTTCGTGATTGATTAACGTAGCTGCACTGCACCTGAATTTGTTGTGACAGCTGAGACTAGCCTGCCGCTAATTGTTTCCGAACAATACCGAGCGCTTCCGGATGATCTCGAACTACCCCGAAAACTTCCGAATAGCTCTCGAGCGGTTTTATTTGCTTTAAAGACACACTTTTGGAGAAAACCAAAATTTTTACAATTTTCCGGAGCGATGCCGGACTATCGGGCATTCCGGACTGTTGGATGCCGGACTAATGGACTTCTACTGTATAAGCTTACCAACACGCATCGAAACTTGAAACAGCTGTACAAGAATGCTCATCCATCTCATTGATATCAATACCAACATTTATTTGGTTTTCAGTTAACAAAATAAAGATTAATATCCTGAATTATACAAAACGAATATGATTTTTCACATATTAACTCAATTAGTTTGTAGAAACTTTAGGTTATTTTGAAGCAGGAGATATTATAAATGAGCAATGCCCTCGCCGGGACTCGACCCACTGATCTCTCGAATATTCTCTGAGTGTGCTGACCACTACACCACGAAGGCGTGCTAAGAAGGTGGGAGAAACACATTATATACTCCCCCTTTTAAAGGGCGACTCGGGATTAGGGACCCACTGGCCAAATCCTGGTTGTGGAGAATCATCATCCACCTCCCTCTTTAGTTCGGGCGCCATTATAGAGATATTAGATTATTTCGAAGCAGGAGATATGAAAAATAAGCGATGCCCTTCTCGGGATTCGAACCACGGACGTCTCGAATACGCGCCGAGTGTACTGACCACTACACCACGAAGGCATGCTAAGAAGGAAGGAGAAATACCTTAGAATTTAATATCGATGTAGAATTAAAATTTAATTAATTTTATTTTTAAAATGTAAATACTCTGGTAGAAACATATATGCTGAAAACTGCTTTTGAAACGGTCAAGAAGAAGGCGGCTCGGAGGGCGTTCTAATCTATAAACGTTGTCCTCATATGAAAAACGCGCTGCCTGTATTATACCATACCACTAATAAAAGTATAGGACATGCACGACTAAATTCAAATTGCTTAACTAAACATTACAGTTTAGTTTACAGTTTATATATGTATACATGGTAACTCCCTGTGTAATTTATTTAGTATTTAAACACTGTGATTATTCGATATAATAATGATATTTGATCTCCTTCCTCTTATTCTTCAATTTAATTTATCAAAATATCCGCTTATAACGAAATTTTGAAACAAAAAGTTGCAGAAAAAGGGGAATATTAAAGTAAATAGGGCATATAAAAATATATTAGTTTATTATACAAAAAATTATGAATACACACGTAACTCAAATTCTGTATGAGCAACTGATACCAACAGAAATTGTTCAATAGAGTGTTACGTACTTTCAAATACGCAAAGGTATTTGATTATAAATAGCGAATAAATTTCTCGTGCTTCATTTACTTTCATATGATTACAATTCATATGAATTGCATTTTATCGTGGTTGAGAAATTTCATTTAAGACAACATGAAGAAAATACAGATCGTAAAAATATATGACAGAAATGGGTGCTGGAAGAATACGCGAAATTTAGCAAGTTACCTCCAAATGTGCAAACCAAATTGAAGACATCGGATATTCGGGGATAATTAACGTGCGGATAACTTGAAGAAGTGGAAAATGGCAAAGTCCAAGGCGAAAAATTTCTTTTTACGCCGTTTTGTATCCAAGTGAACAAAATAGATCATAAATAAAGTAAATTTAGAATTTAGGATTATTTTGACGAAAGGTTTTCAAGCCAAAGGCTGAGACAAATATGTCCCAGCCGTAGTTAACGGTGGGATACATATGTCTCGCACATAGCGATCGACTTACTATAAGCACACTTATTATTTTGGAGAACTTTATGATATGAAATAAATTTTATATAGTATGGTACAGGGCAAAGCATTCTTTGCATAATAACTCAACATTACACATTGGGCAAATCATATCAGTTAATTTTTCTATGTTTATTTGTATGCAACGAGCACAGCGTCGTCTTGCTTTTCCAGCTATTGGAACAAGATCCTCAGCATTCAGGAGATTCTAAGAACTTCTTAACCCAGCAGCAATTTTTAAAATTTTAGTGTGACACATATGTCCCGTTAATAGTCAAAGGGTCTAGTAGCAGGAGAATTTTCGGCTAAAAGTTCACTCTTTTCCTCTTCGGCTGAACTTCCATCGACTGTAAATGGACATCTTCGGCTTCGATAAATAAAAATATTAAACAAGTCGAATGAAAGTAAAACTTTTTTTAACACAGATGCATTCAATTGAAACGTTATAATGATCAGAACCTGCAACAATACAGTAATACTGATGGAAACTGAGTGTTTCTCAGGCGAGTACAATTCAACCTAGATGACCCTGAAGAAAGCAAATATTATTATTATGATATGACCCCCAAAGCTTAAAGTTTTCAGAAATCAGTCAGAGGAAGCGGAGTTGTAACACAGCCATTTTTTGGAAATGTTAGAAAATCGTTATAACTGATCAATTACCAAATATGTTTACAAGGTTACTGAATTTCCTTTAGAAATATTAAAAGAGAAAATGCCTTCTATTATTCATGTCACCCTACAAAATAGAGGTTTTGAAAAATAGAAAAGACGAAAAAGTGAATGTCAGGGACTGACCAGCAAGAAACTCAAAACGCAATCCTGTTGAAAATGAGTGAGAACATTTTCCAAGCTTCATACATGGGAAAGTAAATCACAGCTTTCGGCAAAGGAATTAGTTATAAATAATAATCTAATGTTATTGATTTAAGTAGGTATTAAATAAATATAAATACACTGCTTATCATAAATTAAGGAAAAATCACAAAGATAGCGGTAACTCCCTCAAATTAAGCCAAACAGTGTAAAATTTGAATCTGTTGATAAGTAAGAGTACGTGAATAAAACTGCAGCATGTAAATTAGGGGCGCTGCACTCGGAATACGTCATCTGCGAGGAGCATAAAAGTCCATGTTTGAGAGCAAGCCCACATATTTCACTGTGATAGTGACATCAGAAATCTGAGATAGCCAATTTGTAACAATAGGCATCGCCTGCAGAACTACGATGCAGAGCCATTGGGAGACTAGAGGCAGGACAAAGTCAAATAGAAGTGGCCAGATGGCTAAATGTGAATCTTTCTGTGGTTCGTAGACATTGGAGGCAATTTCAAACCACAGACTGGCATCTAGGAGGTTCAGCCAAGGACGGCCAACTGCTACGACGAGCACCGATGACCGATATTTGACATTATGTGCAAGCAGGAATAGAACCCCTACTCCGACTCTTCTTAGATCCTCCCTTGCTGCAGCCACCGAAAGGTTGGTGTCAACGTTAACTGTGCGTAGAAGGCTTCACGAAGGTGGTCTGTATGCGAGGCGACCAGCCATTTGCGTGCCTCTCACGTCACGCCATAGGAGAGACCGTTTGCAGTGGGCGCGACAACATGTCCACCGGACGCCTGATCAATGGAGGGTTGTTCTCTTTACGAATGAGTCCAGGTTTAGTCTAGAAAGCGACAGTAGGCGTTATTTGATATAGAGAGAACCTGGAACCCATTATCATTTGTGAAAAAGATGCATACGGAAGAGGCAGTGTCTGTGTTTGGGGTGGCATCTCTTTCGGTGGACGCAGTCCTCCATGTCTTTCCAAGGGGAATCGTGAATGCTCAGGTTTATCGAGATGACATCCTCGATGCTTATGTGAGCCCATATGCCGGGACAATAGGTGATACTTTCCTGTTACAGGACGACAACGCAAGACCACACAGGGCTCGCATCGTAGATGATAATCTTCAACAGGAAACAATTATGCGCATGGAGTGGTCAGCTCGATCCCCGGACTTGAATTCTACCGAGCACGTTTGCGATGCTTTAGGGAGACGCCTAGTTGCTCTCAGTCCGCCCCCTCAGACCCTTCCGTGCTTGCAAATGCTTGGCAAAAGCAATGCCTCTCGCTTCCTATGGAACTGATAGACCGCATAATTGAAAGCATCACACATCGCTGTATGTACTGTATTGCTTCTAGAGGCGATCATATTCCATATTGAAGGTACTTTGTAAGGTTTTAGTTAAACTAACCAAGTTTTATTTTAATTTAAATCTTTCTATCTCCTCTCTGTTTCAACTTCTCGTCAGAAGAAGCGCGCGTTTTCAGCTTATGCTAATTTGAAGTACAGCGAAGTAGTATTTAAACCAGAGGTAGAAACCTCTCAATGTGAGAGAGCTTCAGTCTCAGATCACGGACACTCTGCTCAACGTTCGTCTGACCAGCTAGCAGTTAAAATTTATAAGCCATAGTGCTTGCTACGTAATTGCATATTGAAGCAATTTGAAGTGCGCTGGTATTAGTATATCTTGCTACGCACCAGTTAGTGAAAGGCCAAACTCCGCAATTTGCTCTGCGAAGCACAGTTGAATATCATTTCTATTTTAGGTTTAGTTTTAAATTAATTTGATTGTTCATTTTTGACCCAAGTGCGGTCTTTATTTTCTGTATCCCTCCCGAGTTGGGAAGTGGCTGTACATAATTGTGGTTTAATAAAAGAGGATTTGAAATCCCTCTGAAGTGTAGTTCTTCTACCATTAAGTTCGACCCAAGTGCGGTCTTTTACTTTTTGTATCTCTCCCGAGTTGGGAAGTTTGTAAATAATAGTGATTTAATAAAAGAGGATTTTAAATCCCTTTCACGTGCAGTCATTTTCCAGCCACTACCTACATCAGAACAAAGCTAACATTTCATCAGCTCACTGTTCCAGTTCAGGACCTGAGACTTGAGGATAAGGACCCTATTACAGACTTTACTATGTTTCCTAAAATGATGCACAGAACACTCAGTCCTGACAACTTTTCCTATAGCAAACTGACACCTTCGATTTGTTCATTTTATACATGTGCTAATTTCTATACTACCATAATCGTCTGGTAATTTCTTTTTATGTTATTTGATACTTGCTATGTGTTGTATATTGTAGGTAAGTTTCATAAAATTCTACATGTAACGTTTTCAGTAATCGGGATTTTTGCGATTTTTCCTTAATTTATGATAACCAGTGTATTAGCTACAATTATTACACATAGGATTTATCTGCTATTCAACTTTGTCAGTTATTAAATTTAACGAATGTATGTTTAATTTTCTTGCACGCATGTACTTTCTTAAAAAACAGTATTTAGTTTAACGGCGTTTTGCTGTGTAGTTGTAAGTGTATATTAGGAAATGACGACTGTATATTTTTTGCAGCCTACTTTTACAAAAATTTTATTAAGCTCTTTGAAAAACTGTGTTCCTTGCAATTAAAACTAAAGCTTAGAAATGTTTAATTACACACCTATCATAAACTTTAATTTAATAATACAAATGAACTGTCTAGACTAGTTGTCTACGTTCGTTGGGTATTTCCTTCCTCGAATTAAGCACATCAATCTTCTCCAGGTACTTTGACATACTTCCACTTCCAGCATTTCGAGTGAAGCAGAACTCAACGTACAGGAAAGGAAATCGAACTTTGCACAAGAATTATTAAACAAATCGTATCAAAAGAATTACATCATGTTCCATACTGACACATGAATTAATTTAATTTCTTTACTTACTGCTTCAAACAGATTCCGCGTAGATCAGGAATAGTCATCCTGGTCTATACCGCCCACTAATGAGCGATTTAAGCTTTCGCGGTGGGCGGTTGAGGTTTTTGCGTGATAATGATAAAGGAAGATCGAAAGATGCATGGATGGGGTGTTTACCTTAAAGTTTAGTTCTCTATTTGACCATTCCTTTTTGCTCAGTGCTCGCCTGTTTCCACATATTTATACGGCTTTGTTGTTTGCTCATGAATTTCCTGCCTATTAAAAGTTTAATATTATAAATAATAATATATATAAATGCATAAATTTAACTATATATTTTTCACTAAACTTAAGAACATCTTTGTAGTTGTGCTATATTAAGTTACTCTGAAGTGTGGGTGGTAAGTGTAAAAATGTGGATTATCCCTGGGGTAGACGATACATAGGTTTCTCGCATGCACTGCACTATAGAACAGTGATCTCAAACTGAAATCTCACGGAACGTATGCGCCCCGAAGATATTTTATGCGACTCGCGAACACATTTCAATTATATCTTAGTTGCAAAGATTTCAAGATTTTAGCTAGTTGAAATTAGAGTTCCATTATTTTTATTATCATTAAAAACGAACATGAATAACGTACCAGAAAAACTGTAAATGAAGCTAATTAATTTATAGTGTAATTAAGATAAAATAACACGCCGAAAAGGTATTAATTTAGAAGTCAAGAATGTTTCACCCAACATTATTAATCAAGCAGTTAAAAAATTCTTATCTCAACAAACCAAAAGGCCCACTCTTGTTTTAGGAGATGTTTAGATGTTAAGAACTCTGTTGCCATTCCTTTTTTTTTCATCAGTTGGCTATAAAATTGCACCTATTTTACAGAAATATAACTTTTGGGTCGTTTATTCCCTATCAACAAATTTCCGAGTTCCGTACTCAAGTACCCCATTTCGGATGTGAATTTCTGGAGTATTTACAGGATTCTTTGCGAATGTGGTTTAGTTTACATTGATCAAGCTATGACAGCCTTAAAATTCGCATTAAGGAACATGAGGCATATGTTAGAAAAAAAGAAAAAAAAAGAAGTCCTCTGTTGCCCAGCATTGTTGGTCCGAAAATCACACTTTGAATTTTTCTGCTACCAAAATTATTCAGAAAATATCTTCCATTGGTGAATTAGATTTTCTAGAGATGTTTCATTTTCAAAAAATTCTTTCTGTTCTAATTAAGGACCCTAATTCCAATCCATCTTTGCCTTCAGCCTTTAAGGATTTATGTTTTAGTTCTCGTTTCGTCAATAGATGTAGCTAGTAGCTTAACTCCTGTCGAGCCATTCTTACCTTATCTTATCCAATCACTACATCTTATTTCGTTCAATTGCGTTTGGGCAGCTGAGGATGGTTCGGTAAAACCATCGAAACTAGTCCTGTGAAAATTTGCAACTATAACGCTGATTTTTTTTCTTTTTTTACTTCTAAATTCAAACTTAGAGTGTGATATAAATCTCACTGAAAGATTTGAAGATATATATTTTTTAACTTTCCTTCGCACTTGTCAAAAAAACTAAATATGCTCAATTACGAAGTTTTTCACTTTGAGTAATGGCTTTGTTTGGGAATACGTTTAATATATGAACAGCAATTTTTCACAGTGCAAAATTAATTAGAAAAGAACCCGATTGATTAATGTAAAACTACAATTCGCGATGAGAAAAATTTCTAGTAATTTCTCTTGAACTTGATTTGATCGAAATGGTATCAAATGTCAAGCTGTAGCAAGAGATAAAGAAATTTATGATTATTTATATACGAACATATGTATTTTTTATATGCACCGAAGAAAATTATATTAAATAAGAGAAATAATTTAGCTTGTTATAATTTATTCTCAATTTTTGTTCCACTTGGACAGTTTCCTCTGAAAACTTAAATGCTTTCGTTTTTTGTGTATATTTAATTTAAATTAAACATGTTCGAAGTAGTTGAAATTAATTTCAATCTAAGAATTTAAAATTTGGCTTTCGATATATTTGAACTGCAGAAGGGAACCAAGAAAGATGTCTTGCAATTACCAAACTTTATATTTCAATAGAAATTACAGAAAAATTCGATTTTTTTTCATTGCGATATTATTATTAATATTTATGAATTTTTTTAGAAATATTTAGTAAGTGCAATTTAAAATGTATTTTAAATATGCTTATGTTGTTAATAAAATTTTCAATTTCGTAAAAAAGAAAATTTGGCTAGGCAGCTGCTTTTAGATTGTGCCTTCTTCCTGCATAAAATTCGAATTTGAGACCATTGCTATATATGTATGTATGTATAGAAATGTGTCAGTTCTTCCTCATATCCTCATAGTTTAAGATTTCGTTTTTATTACGTTATTTTAATAACTTACTAAATATGGATTCAAACAGCAATAACTTTTCTCTGGTGTTATAATTATAAACATAGTAGTATGAAATAAATCTGAAAATATTACGCAAGTCAGGATAGAAAAACTTGTTGTCTTAGTGTTTTAAATATTTTTTTATGATTTTATAAAAATAAGAGATCTGTTTTTATTTTAAATCTCTCTTTTAGTACTTTTGGATTAGTATTAACAGTGCGTTTATATTTTTTTTGTTTTAGTTAAGAAGGGTCACCAAGTAACTGTTATAAAGCGTTTTATCTGTCAAAGTACAGAAATTTCAGAGTGGCACGCTGGGATGCATAATTGCGTCAAAGAAAAAACGTTGAAAATAGGAATGAAGGATCCATATAGTCTAACAGTTGAAAAGTAAGAAATATATTTTTGCTATGAAATCTTTTCATTATTTTTTTACATTATTTAATTGTCAAGTTAAAGTTATAGGTCACTTACTTTAGAAGTTTCATCGTTTAGAAGTTTACCTTTAAAAGTTATTTGCGTACAGTTTGCTTAAAAATTAAGTCTCAAAGTTAAATTGCTTGCTAAATCTTCCACATAACATCAGACTTAGTTCAGAATTTTAATAATATTCAAAACTTAATAATTTTTAAAGAAAAATTATTGTATTTAATTTTTAATATCCAAAGTGGATGTCAAAAGACTCTTTAACATTCAAATCATTTTTAAAAAATACTATTAAAAATTTATATTTTGAAGTATAAAAAAAGAAATAGTGTATAAGCTCTTTAATTTTTTTTAATTTTGAAAAATATTTCTTTTATAAAAATTGATATGAATAACAGTTTCACAGAGACTATTTGTAGAGTAAAATAATGTGGAAGAATTAATAACCACTTCTGGTTATAGGGGCAAGAAATTAACTAGATGCGGCATTGTTTTAAATATAATAACTATGTTACCTTTACTTGTTAGACTTTCCATCAGTTATCACGCTGCATTAACCAGTGCTGTATGTGCTGACACAATACTGGCAATAGGTATACATTGAATTTACTTGTTATTGGTAAATGTTTACATCCGAAGGCCATCAAGGTTCCCGGATGTAAAATTTTGAACAGGCGTACTAGCAACAAAGAATACTTATCACAGATATTACTTAGAATTTCTTTATTCCTAAGCTATTAATTATTCCCAAGCCAGGATTATTGCATCTCGGTTGGAATAGACCTAAATAAAAGATACTTGTTATTTTAGGCAACTGAACAGCACATCCAAAAGCCTATCTCTTAGTGAAAGGTATGCATTTGTTCTCTACCTCCCATCAAACTAACATCACTAATTCAACAGCAGGACAATAATGTGATACATTCTATGAAGTATAAATATCGATCCCTGTGAATGAGATGCCTAATGAGTTCAGTTAAATCAGTGCAGAAGTTAATAAAGAATTCATCATTACGAATGCAGTGTAATATGTCACCAGTACATGGAAGTCTATGAAAATATCAACACTGAAAAAATTAATGGCATAAATTGTGGTCAAGTTTGATGTTTGTTTCTTATTCTAACGAAGACATTAAAATAATTTTGCAGAGGTTCGAGACTGCAAGAAAAGCACCTTATAACGGATCTTCTTGCTTATGTTAAAGACTTTACTAATCCTGGTATCGAAAAGATTTAATTAAGGATAAAAGGAAAGTGTTTTAACAAAATGGAACGGAGATGTTGATAATAATGTGCTTACAGTTGATCATTACACTGATTTTAAAGTTGTAGATACATTAGAAGTGCGGGTAGAAATACTTCTGCTGGTAGTGATGAAGATAAAAGCAGTGAAGAAAACGAGGATATTGTGAGAACAACAACATATGTTGACAGGTTAGTTACAGAAGAATTGCTGCCTGGATTAGAGTAACAAAGCTTTGAGCAAGAACATTGTTCATGTTTACTTGTTGAAAAAAAAAATATTAGAAAACGATTTCAGTATACGAAGCAATAAACATTGCACGAATATTCAAGAAAGAAATCTGATGCATACACTACATGACTTCCTTGTACGGAATATTAAATTATACGCATTTTTACCTGCCTTTCATTTAAACTTACTTCCTCGAATTTCATTAGAGATATATTTCTCACTCAATTTATTCAGTTCTCACTTCGCGACAAGGCAAAAATACATAAAAACTCAAAACATCTATATTAAAAATTAAAAGATATAGAAAAACATAAAACACTAAATACAGCTAACAATTTAAAGAACAGTTTTTATAATTAAAACTAAAGTTTCTACACAAAAACAAGGAATTCGACCAGCAGGCAAGAAGGAAGATTTTTCGGGGCACAATGCTGAAAGTATACTTTTGGTCTGACGCGGCAAGAAAAGACACTGAAACGCGTCGAAACTGCTTTAATTTGTTGTGGACGCTATGCTGAGTAAATATATGGGATAATTTAATAACTTAAATGATAATTCCAGAAAGGATTAAGACTAATTTAATTCGCAATAATAAAAGAAGACGTTACTTCGTTTACGTGAAGCTTAGTTTCTCTAGATTGGCAAATCCACTATTCTCCTACGATTCAAATATAAACAAATATGGCTGCTATGTTAAAAAATTAGGGTTAGCCGCACTTAACCAACTTTTAAATTGTTGATAATTCTACAACTATAACATGCAGGTTAACTAAAGGCATAAAAATCTTAACCGAAAGATAAGAACAACATAATTCAATCATTTTTAAAGCACAAAATGCACAATTTAGCAACATATAAGAACAAAAAACTGAGCTCACTAAGCCGAGTAACATATTCGATATATACACTGGTGTGCAAAAATTAAGGACGAGACGGTTTTTTCAATATAACTTTGTACAAAAGCTTTCCAAATCAACACATTTAATACCGTAAGGTCCCCAATACGTAAGGAGACATGAGTAAAGTAAGCAACACTTACTAAAAGAGAAATCAGAGGGATAAAAAGAAGCTTTATTGAAAACGTAGCATGGAGCGCAATGCGACTGAAGGCCGAAACATCCCTGTGATGGGTGTCCAGCAAGAAACATCCGGGAATAGATAGGGATATAATAGTAGGGGAATTTAATAGGAAATATGATCTCCCCTGACTGCTAGGCAGGTTTCACATCATCTGTGCATGCTGGATGTGTGGTTGTTAATGAGCTGTTGAGACACTGCTGCTCGTTCCTCTTGTAGCACCAATCGCAGTTTCGGAATCGTTACTGGCGATAAGTTACGTGCAGCCACGGGTCTCCCTAGTAAGTTCCGTACATGCTTGACTGAATTTAGATCCAGAGACCTTGCCGACCAACCCATGTGTTCAATATCTTCACTCTCCAACAGCTCTTCGACAGTAACTGTGCGATGAGGTGGAGCGTGGTCATCCATGAAGAGGAACTGAGGACCCATAGCCCTTGTGAATAGACGCATGTAAGGAAGAAGCACCTCGTTACAATAGCAGTCCCAGGTGACGACACTCCTTGGGAGATATGAAGGTCGGTCCGGCTACCAAGCATTATGTCTGCTCGAACGAGAACTCCGCGACCTCCAAAAAAGTCCCTTTTGATGATGTTGAAGGGGTTATTGCGTGTTCCCCGCTCTGTCCAGATGTGTATGTGTCTAGAATCGCAACTCAGACTAACTCTGCTCTCATCTGTAAAGAGTACTCGTCCCCATTCATTGTCTCTCCAATTCCGGTGTTCCCGGCACCACAGAGAACGCCTTCTCCGATGGGCAGGCGTTAGAGGTACACACCGTACAGGGCGTCGTGCAAACAGACCACCACCGTGCATTCTTCTGGCCGCGGTAAAACGCGATATCGGTCGTCCAGTCGCCTGTGTCGTGTGTCTAGCGATTTCTCCCGCTGTCTGCCGCCTGTTTCTTCTGGCCTGTAAGGCAATATACCGGTCATCTGCGGGTGTGGTTCCTCGTGGACGACCACTACTAAACCCCCGGATAGCTGTTCCTGTAGTTTGAAATTGTCTCCAAAGTCGTGAAACGATGCTGTGAGCAATTCCGAACTCTGCAGCCCCACTTGTCACACTGCGGCCTTCCTCCAACTTCCCAATGATTCGACCTCGGGTAAAAGCATCCAGATGTCGTCTAACAGATTGATTATTCGCCATTTCTCGCTGAGGCAGCAACTCGGTGTGATTTTAACTGCTATACGGCGTGCAATCTCTTTGCCAGAAATACTGATCTTACACCGACAACATGCTTTATACTACTCAGACACTCCCCCATTACGTCTACCTGCATATCTGCGCATGTGCTACAGTACATCACCTTACTTAATCTCCTGATTGGTCTTTCTGTCCGCTCTGGCTCTTCGTTCAGCTGATATGCTAATTTTTCGACTTCGTCCTTAATTTTTGCACACCAGTATATATACATATATTTATATACTTTTGGTGCCGCCGATTGCAATTAAAATAGGAGGTGTACATCTACATGTTATACCAGGCCTATATACAAAATTTCAGTGTTCCGGGTCTACTCGTTTTTGAATTATGCGAGATACATACATCATACCAGAATCCATTTTAAATCAGTTTTATAATTTTTTTGGGGGAAAAGAGTCCTTTATTCTGTCCTTACGTTCAGATATCAGGCAAAAATATCGTTAAATTACATTCGATAGCGGTCAAAATGGATATTTTCTTTGAAATATTATACCCGAAATTTTTCGAGATCACAATACTTCCTTTTTGCTTCGTACAAGAAAGTAAAAATAACTTGAAAACACAATAGGCCAGAGATCTGTAAGCAGAAAGCAAAACTGAAATGCTGATGAATAGTTAAATGCTTTATTTCCTTAAGCGATTCATGTAATCTCTAAGTTGAGAACTTGAACAGTTCTGTACGAAAATTTTGTATTTTACAGAAGTCTCAGGTTAAGTTAAATAGCCTTGTTATTTATTTGCTGAAAAAAAAATTATCAAGTAACAATGTACTACTATTTTCAGTGATATTGTCATAAACATATTTATATAGCAGATATTATTTTATTTTTCAGGATTTTAAAAATAGCTAAAAAGTGTTGCGAAAGTGGAGTTATCTTAAAGTGCCGACCCAAATACCGGAGAGAATTTAGATCATTACTGGATTTGTTCCTACAGGTGACAAGGAAATTTTCTGGTTAGTATTCCATGAGCAAATAATGCACTACACAGGTTCTCACAAATACAAAAACTTGATTTATATTTCTGCTGATTATAGATCCGGGCAGTACAATTACACTATTGTTCAAAATTAAATGAATTTTCATATTACTCGATTATCTCCAATTTTATATTATTCGATTATCTGGATTATCTACTTATAAAAAATCTGGTGTGTACATCACATGACTCCATTTTATGGAATATTAAATTATACGCCTTTTTTCTGCATTTCATTTAAACTTATTTCCTCGAATATCATTAGTGATATATTACTCATTCAATTAATTTAGTTCTCACTTCGCGCGAAGGCAAAAATATATAAAAATGCAAAGTATCTTCATTAAAAATTGAAAGATATAGAAAAACATAAAACATCCAAATACAGTTAAAACAATAAAAAATTTTTTACTATTAAAATTACAGTTTCTGCGCAAAACAAGCAATCGGCCAGCAGCCAAGAAGGCAGATTTTTCAGTGTACAAAATTAAGTTTCGTACTGGTCCCACTTGGCAAAAAGACGCTGAAGGTATAGAAAAACTTAATTCACTATTCTGCTAATTTCCAAATGTAAACAAATATGGCTACTATGGTTAAAAAAATTGGGCTTAGCCGCACTTAAAGAACTTTTAAATTGCTAACAATCCTACATGAAGATTACCTAAAGACATAACAACCTTAACCGAAAGATAAGAACAGCATAATTCAATAACTTTTAAAGCACAAAAGACACAATTTATTGGTGCAGCGGATTGCAGTCAAAAAGGAAGGTGCACAACTAAATGTTATAGCAAATGTCCTATATACAAAATTTCAACGTTCTGAGACTACTTGATTTTGAGTTTTGAGTTATGCGAGATACATACATACACTGCGATAAAAAAAAGAGGGGAACAGTTCGATATCTCCCGTTCTACTGGGGTGATTGACGAAATTCAAATTGCTTTTTTCATGTCTCGAAAGCGCGACTTAGGATATGTATTAGATTTACATATAGCATTGTTGTAATATAGGTATTTTGACGGAAAATCGGACTTTTTCGGACTGATTAAATATAATGTGCTACCGTTACACCGCAAGGGCCATGCAGAAAGGAAGGAGAAAATGCCTTATAAATTTATGGCAGAGCATTCGAGGTCTATTTGCCTAAAGGGATGGATGCCTTCGTGGTGGACGTCTGGGGGGAATTTGGCTTGTATGCACGTTACACACGGATAAAACGACGAAATAGCGCATGCAGCCAGGCAGTTCGCCGGGATTCGAGCCCTAGAACAAAGTACCAGTGCTCAGCGACTTTGGGGACCACCAGCGACGCTCAGCCGCTGATGAGCCCCACAAAGGAACATGCAAAATTTCTGTTGCATTGTGAGCTAAATTAACAAGCGTATTGATTCAGTAAAAAACAGAAGGTTACAGATATTCGTGTCACATAAAGAATACAATCAAAATATTGTCTGAATAAATGATTAACTTCTATTGAATGTCCGGTTTCATTCATTTATAATATAATAAAGATCGAGAATTAATTTGCTCACTTGTATTAAAATTGTGAAATAACTTATTTGTCATTAGTTTGTGTTTGTGCCCTCGAATCTGATTCCTAAATGTACTGTTTAATATTTTATGTATATTTTCAGTGCGACCTGAAGATGGCGGGTGTCATGATGCATTGGTAGTCAAAAACGTCTTACCGTGTATATATACTGCTCATAAATATATGATTTCTACTCAGAAAGAATCAAATTTGAAAGCGTAAGTAACCACCCCGGGTAAATCCGTATGCTCTCAAACCACTTACAGTCTTACCAAATGATTCTTAAAATGTATACGTTAGATTGTATTCGATGTTATATGTTTTATGAAAATATGTTCTTTCGCATTTAGCATATATCAGTAGTACCACGAATTTGTAAAATCTTTGGTTTCCTAAAACGTATTTAAAGGTTTGACACTTAAGTTTACTGTCGAACCCAACGTTCATTAAAAAATATACGGTAGATCATATTGGATGTTGTATGAGAAAATATGTTCTTTCGTATTTAACATATGTCAGTAGTACATGCTAAAACCACGAATCTGCAAGATCGTTGTTTTAAGAAAACGTGTTTAATGTTTTGACACTTCGGTTAGGTTAAAACATAAAAGGGATAGTTCTAAAGGATTATGAGAATTCCAAGTTAGCTTTAGAGATTAAGTTCTAGAAGATGCATTTAGGGGAGAAACAGGGGAAAATGCAACATCTGGCATTCCACCGATGATGTGTTCTGTTACTCTTCAAATTAACAAATTTTAATCTTTTTATCTTCATAAAGAAAAGATGTTAATTTCGGTAGCTATTCGTAACTTTTCACATACTGGCTTTGTCATTTTATTGTTAATCTTAAATTCAGGCTAGAAAGAAAAAAAAAGAACACTTCAAAAAAAAAATCTGAAAGGTAACAACAGTAACAGTAACATCGCAAAACAGTAACATCGCAAAATAATTTTAAAATCTTTATAATTCCGAATTTTATCTTTAGAATTTCCGATACACAGTTTCACGAGCTAAAGATATTTTTTTTTCTTTTCTGTACAACGTTGCCATTGTTCACTTTGAAATCCTTGAGTTTCTTAATCAAAAATTAGTTAATGTTTTACAAAATATGAAATCGATAATAAAACAAATTCTAAATTTTAAATTTGGGCTTCCAGATTCCCATATTCGGGTGGAAACGTTCAATATTCAAAATTGGATGGCTCTAGGTACCGTTGTTTTATCACAATGCGAGAAATATACATACATTTATGCAAATGTTTCATTGTTTAATTTCTTTAAATATAATACAGGGCGATCATATTTGTGGCAACAATTTGAAAAGTGAAACAACTCTTTTAGTGAATCAACGCAAAATGCCAAAACGAAATTAATAATCCTTCTGGGCAAATTGCCCTTCTAGACTAAAAATGTGTGGTATCGAGAATGAGAAGGGATGCAAAAGTTGTGTTAAAGTATTCATGAATTTTTAGGTAATTTTAAGGGCTAGAAGTTTGATCTAGAACAAAAATCAGGAACTGATAAGGGAAAAGATTTCTTTGATTGGGATTTGAACTCAGGAACCTTATGCCTGCAGATAAAACTTTTTAGATAATTCCTTGAAATCAGTGATTATTTTTTTTTATGTTTATTTGAAATTTCCTAGAGCATACATGATCTCATTATTGTAGCAGGTGCGGAAGTTTCCTCAGGATAAGAGAAAAATAAAATGGGATGTTTTAATATTTGCACAAAATTAATTTACAAAAGGAATCATCTGGCTCGTGTATAAGGAAGATAAGCTTCTCGTTGAACATAAACATAAGCACGTACAATCTTAACAACGGTTCTTGAGTTCAGGAACACTTTTTACCATATCTTGGAAAAGAGATAACACTGACCTTCACTTCATTTTGATAAAATGATCCAGAAAATGCTCACGTAGAGTTCTACATCACGACAGACTACTCTAGCAGTGCTAAATCAATTGGCACCAAGACATCACCCATAACGCGAAAACTACAGACATTGGTACGCCGCGTACAAATTAAAGGATGTCCCCCGAAAACATCGCGGCAAATCATCACGGGCAAAAACGTCGCACAGAAAACAACGCAAAGCAAAAATGTCGTGATACAAAATATCGTGGGAGAAAAGAAAGCAAAGAGAAAACAGCGCAGTTCTAAGACATCGTGGTACAAAATATCGTAGTTGAAAATAAAAACTTCAAAAAACTTTCAAAAACTTCGCAGTTTCAAAATATCGTCTTCGAAAATATCGTGGTAAAAAATAAAGTACCAACTAATCATCGCAGACATGCGTTTTTAGGTTTTAAAAGTTGTGAATGTATGTTCGCATAATGATTTGGGAGCACAAGAAGAAAAGAAGGATTCGTTTACTTCCATATTTCGTATTTTTGAATTAACTAATAAATTTTTGCTGAAAAAATAAGAGGGAAACTTAAGCATTTAAAAATTGAAAATGAATAGAAAATCAACGCAACTTATAGACCTTAATAGAGTTTTAAATTTACCTTAAGAGTTAATTAACAAAGGTCAAGAATAAATTAACCTTTTTTTCTAAAGTTTTATTGATAATTTTTATGAAAACAGTCTAAAAATGTTTAGGAAAAAAAGATAAATAACTGCATGAGGTTACTTTTACAATAATTGCTTAGTTAATTATCAAATTATTTTCTTTCACATTTGTTAATCTGATATTGTTTTAATTAAAATTATATTTTTTGTTTCCGTTTATTCTTAAAGTGTCGTTTACATTTTTATACATACCGTGTAATAATTTTTTTTAATGTCAATTTGTTAGTTATGATAAAAGTCAGTTACATAATATGTCAGTATGGGATCTGAAAAACGCTTCGCTTTATTTTCTCTCACGATGTTTTGAACAACTATGTTTTCGCCTTGCGTTTTTTCCCCACGTCGTTTTCGTCCGCGATGTTTTTGACGCAATGATTTGGACTGTAACCTATTAATGGAACGCCGCATGGCTCGTTGAAGCAAAACGCTGCAGTCATACTCCTCGGGTGTCGAGCCACTTCAAAGGGGAATCTTTATGCCTTTATTCAATAATTTTAGAAGTATATAGCCTTGCTGGGCTGTTACATATGTTTACATAGGAAGCCATCTTCTACATGACATTATTATAACTCCAAGTACATTCTCCCGAGAAGGTAGATTTTTTGTTTTGCTGTAGGAAGCCCATTGCCTCAATGCCAATAAAAATTTGTGTACGTGCTCAAGCTTGGTTTACCTTGTCAGAGTTACAACAATAAATCTATGAATACGATTTATTGTGATTTATTACAATAAATCGTGTTTACCACGATTTCTTACCACGATTTATTACAGATAGAATGATGCATACAACGCAATAAATTTTAACTAAAAGATGATTTAACATTTCTGGACTTATGCACAGTTTCAGGCCTTAGTTGAAGGAAAGTGCAGACCCAAAATGCACCGCGTGTTTCTGTCTCCCGAGACCACGCTGCTTTGCATCTCTAATCCGTTTGTAGTTGTTCGGCTTTGCGTTATTTGCTACCAGCATTTAAATTGTTACGCCAGTTAGAGTTTTGAGCTAACTTTCATTTAAATTTAATTGCGTAGTCCTTGAATACTACTTCACGTTTTAAAATTGAATTGAACTGGTACTTTAGTTTCATCGCTACAACTGGCGGTTGATTTTGTTAATCCCATGAAATGCAAGTCTCTGCTGTTGCTTCAGGCACAGCAATAATTCGCTGTACGCCTGTCACGGCTTGGATCCAGTTTATGCTCCCAAAGCAAGTCAAACTGTATAAGTTTTAAACAAGAACCCATGAAGGATCATCGGGAAATCAGAAAACGTTCATCTGTATTACTGTGAATGCGCGAGTTACCGTGAAGAACTTGAGCATAATAATAATTTCACTGCTAAAACCTAAAGTTATGAACTTATGAAGAAATCAATTATACCAGACGTGATCGAAGGTTTTTTCCATGTCTAGCATAAGGAATGACGTTCAGTGTTTGTTACGCATAACCGTTCCGACGAATTCCGTTAAGTCTCTCAAGCTGTTAGTTCATATTTATTCTTTCGAAAACCGTACTGCTCCCCAGGACTGATTAAAATAAGTTTCTCTAGCAGTTTTCTCAATCCAGAGCGAATGCTATATGGCCGATAGCTCTCATCCTTTCCACGTTGTTGTTGTCAAGCACAAGCCCAAGACATTCATCGTGGCAAGGAATCAAACGCACCTGTCGTTGGCAAGACACCATTTAGGCAAGCCTTAACAACACCATTTAGGCGACAGCTCGACTTTAGCTGAGTTCCGTCCACAATTCTGAGACAGAGCACGGGTCTGAGGGTCTACCACCTCTCTTTCTCTACCATCAGCCCCTTCACCGCATATTTTAAGTATCTCCATGCCGCACAGACATTATGCATTTACAAATGTCCGGGATTTGAACCCGGGACATTCTGTACGGCGGCAGTCAGCATCGCTAACCACTATCCCGATTAGACGGCTTCTTTCCATGTTTAGGAAGTAGGAAAAATGTTAGCTAGCTCTAGCTTATTTCTTTAGAAAATGCAGGTTTGTGAGACAGGCATTGTAATTATCTGTAACAGTTTTCACAGCTTTTCTACGCAGATGTTTAATTATTGCTATTTGTTGCATTGGCCTTTTTAAATGCTTTTTTCTGTTAAATTTTCTTATTATCTTTTCCCCTTTATTTGGTGTAGTGATCTCTACGATGTTATGGGCTGTCGACACTGAAAGGCAATCAGTGAATGAATAATATACAGAGTCTAAGAAATTCTATCTGACGGCTCTGTATTAGGAGAAAATTGCTTCTCGGTATGTGTTGCTAAAACGCTCGGCTTCATCTTCTTCAGAATACACATGAAGTTCCATTTGTTAGTAGTGTGTGTTTTCTTGAGTTGTTTAATAAATTTCCGTGTAGTTTCATCTCGCACCTTGAGATTTCCTGCTTTTATCTCTCAGACATAAAATTTCTGTTTAACAATTTTATGCTTGATTTCTTTAATGAGCTTATTAATTTGTTGTTTCGAAATCGGAGAATCGGTTTTCAGGTGAGGCTGTAGTATTTTCTTGATTAATTCCTTTTTTTATATAAGCCGTCTGGCAGGCTGGAGAAGTTTGGATTGATTTTTACATTATGTGAGCCTAGTAGCTTTGTTGAAGCAGCTGTGATTTTAGCTGTGAAATTTGTTACGGCCGACTAAATTTCTTAATTGTTACTAAGATCACTGTTTTTGAGAAATGCTAGAAAAGAATAATATTATCTCAGACCCTTGACTGTTTTAATCACGGCTTGTCGACTTTGGAAGTTCCTAATTTAATAATCACCAGCAGATAATCTCATGTAAGTTCATGCTTGACTTCAGGCAACAACGGGAGATTTGGATTGGTATGCACGAAATCGAGAATGCTCCGAGTTCTTCCATTGTGATTGATGTGAGTGGATGCCATGTATACATAAATCGCGATAGGATTATTATTGATGTAATCATAAATATTCACACTACCTTGACTCTGCGGCGTTCTGCGTTGATGCCTTTCCCAAATATATGAAGCATCATGTCAGGAGGAGATTTACCAGAATAGTATAAGACAGTCTGTTATCGGGGATTGTAAGCACACATTCAAAAAAATTATCCATGTTTGTAGGAATGCTACTGAACTTAAATTGGTCATATCGTTTGCTATTATCATATGTTACATGCCATCAAATTAGATTTATCATAATATGGAGACAGCTATGGCATCTGTAAGAGCTGCAATTTAGTAAACTAAGACAATTTAATCACTTGGTGTGGCATAGGTTTCTGTTACGTGGAAAATATTATTATAGTCAAGATGCTTTGGAACTGATCCAGTGCAGTTTTAAGGTTCGCTTCATTCTATAACACCATCTTTTTAAGAACAGTACCTTTTGCCAAATTAGTCCAGTCGTATTTGGTGGGGTATGGCTAGGGCTCAACCAAAACCACCTAGCTAATTCTTGGATGTCAGACCTCAAGATGAAATTTACTATGGACTTCTAGTCATTAAAGACTTGTTTAGCATCGTTAACTTCTTTCTGTATTGGGTTTTTCAACATGTTCTTTGGCACCACTAGTATGTAACTTGTTGACAACAACTTTAGATGTAAACAGTTTTGATTACTCTCGTTGAATAAATTCAGGAACCGTTAAAGTTGGCCGTGTGACCTAAATCACAGTTTGCCCAAATGGGAGATTCATGTTTGGGCTTTTCGTTGTTTTTTGACAGGTGATCCTATTCACACTTCTCAGAACACTCAGCCCTAGCCATACCCCACCAAATACGACTGGACTAATTTGGCAAAAGGTACTGTTCTTAAAAAGATGGTGTTATAGAATGAAGCGAACCTTAAAACTTCACTGGACCAGTTCCAAAGCATCTTGACTATAACGACTTGTTTTTTGACAGGTGATCCTATTCACACTTCTCAGAACACTGGCCCTGGCTGCACGCTTGCTGAATTTATCAAAGGCCTAGCAGCAGCAGCATTGCGTTGGATCCGCTCTTTCTATGCATGGCTCAATTTCCACTTTTAATTGACGCTGGAATCTCAGATTGAATTAACATATATGGCTTTAGTTTGAGCTATTAATGGCGTTATTTTCAGCTCCGCACAATGGTAGTTGAAATGCAAGCTTCTGGCGATCTTCTTTTTATTTGAAACTGAAGCTTGTACCCTGGGCATAAAGTGGCTTCACTTGCTTATCCAAGCTCTTTACTTTAAAGGAAACTGCTACAAAAATTTGCATGAACTGTAAATCAAGCACAATATTATTTCATATGATCAGCAACATCGTTCATGATTTTCCAATAATACTTGTTTGAATTTCTTGGACTTTCTCTTAAAATATCTCTGGGTACCACAGTCAGCTAGAACACTGTCAAATCAATGCTTCAGTCAAGTTAAACAATCAGAGTATTATCACTAACTATAAAATATGTAAATTGAGTTGTATATAGCTCAGTGACAGCTTAGTAGACAGCTGCGAGAAGTTGTGGGCTCAAATCTGAGGTATAATTAAGATTTCTGCATGTTTACAGGATTATACCTCGCATTTCATGATAATGTAAGACCACATATGAAACTGAAAGTCATAATAAAAAGCTGCCAAGAAAACAATGAATTCTTTTTCAGTAAATTTTGAAAGCGTAATGCCTATCCTAACAGACCATATTAAATTACCTTATTTTATTTCGATTAACATTTCCGAAATATACGAAGGAACACATTTAAAGAAAAAAAACAGAGTAATTTTATTGTCTTCTTAATCAAATAATAAGTTGAATTTTTTAGGAGTTCTACAATGACGTCCTTAAGAATTTTGTTTAAAATCACATTTATTATAATTTTTCAGGGAAAAGGAAAAAACTATAAGTTGCTTCGTTACTTATCTAAACCCTTGCGCTTCAGATGTTTCTGAAGAAATTGTGAGCATACTCTCAGAAAGTATTCGGAAGGAAATGGAACAGATGTCTAAAAGTGGAGATTATGTTACCTGTGAGCCAGGTATGTCTTACGATGTTGTAACTATATATTTATTTTTATATTTATTTCCTGCTTTCTTTCATACATATAATTTTGTTTATTCATAATGTCTGTTATTTAAATCATGCATAACTCCCATCGCAAAGATAAAAGCTTTTCCTTATCCGTCAGTGGTACCCGAGCAGGAATCCCGATCTATCATTCTGTTTCAAAGATTGTAAATATTTACAGTATATTTTAGCCAGTCATAGAAGCAGGCGTACCAAAACTATGAAATCTGAAATTAGTATCAAAAATCGTTCCTCTCGTTCTTCTTTTACCAGTGACGTCTTCTCACATCCATAACTGCATTAAAGGCTCTTCAGTTGTGTTCATTGATTATCAATTCTTGAGATGTAGTAACAGAAGTTTCAAGATTATTATTTTTTCACAATATAACTATGAGTAGTTCTGCCACTTACTCGTTCATGTTTTTAAGTGATATGCAGTTATTTTATTCTCAGTTCCTTATAAACGCGGTAAAGTTACTTCATCTTTCAATGGATGCTTGTCCGATGAAATTACCTGTGTATTTTCTCACACGCCTTAGTTTTATACAAAATATGTAAAATGTCTCACAAGAGCAATAAGATAATTTCATTTATCCAAAAACAGCTGTAATATCTAGTTACTTAATTTTCAGAATGACGGCTGTAGTAGGTGAAGGAACCAGATAGGAGAAGGGTTAAAAGAAACCTTTATTTAACTCTTTAAAATTCACAATGCTTCGACTTGACGCTAACAGATTACTCGTTGCTCGGACGGTAACTCAGCTAACAGGAATTAAAATTCAAAGATATTAACACAACAGTAGACTTTTCCCTAGGGCTCAGATAATCCTGTTACCTAAAACCGCGTCGAAGTCTCGTGGCAGTAAAGTAAAAGGAGTTACGCCACTTTATCCAGCAATAAATGAAAAACAGAAGGCAAAGAAAGTCTGTCTAAAGAAAGAAAGGTTCCATAGACGTAATGTAAACCAGTTTGCTATTACGCTACTGCAAAGCGGAGGGAAAATTCACCAAGGGATTTGGCGACGGAACCTGGTGGCGAGAATTTCTCCCTCCTCGATGTGTACAGCAAATTGAGGAACACGTGTTAAGAAGAAATGTTCTTTGACGAAATGTTTCTTTTTTGAAGTTTCGCGATAAATTAAACTTGGATTTTCTTACTTTTCTTTGCTCAAAATAATTAAGCCATTAATTAACTTACTTGCGGGAAAAAATATTTTCTTTTCCTTTAAAGAAATTTAAAACGATATTCGATTTATGAACTCTTGATAAACTGACCTTCAAACTTCGAGGCCGGCATATAGCTTTGGTGTTTTGACGACAGATATTTCGCACATGCGCAGCTGTTTCCCTCTGCTTTGGGACAGAGCCAATCCTGCTGCGGAGAAGCGTGGACGAGTAGAAGGTACAATACTTGCCCACGCTTCTTTTTTTTTCCTTGTAGAGCTCAGTATTTAAACTTTTTCCTAAAGCTAGAATTTGCATTCCTTCACGCGCACTACCAAATTGAAATATTCTGACATTGGCAATTAGGAGAATGAAGGCTTATAGGACCAGAAAGCATAAACTTAACTGGTTAGTCAAAATAAATATAAGTCCCTATACAGTTTTAACATGAAAGTATAAAATGTGATTTTCTTTGAAGTAACGTTTATCTAGTCTTTTAGTCTTTTTCCTGTTGTAAATAGCTCTCTAAAATTATAATATTTAAATCAAGAATTACAGTCTTATCATTACAGCAGAAAAATCATGTCGCAAAAGTCTCCGGACATTTCTTAAATTGCAAACAAAATCATCTCTCATCTATAAATCATGTATATCATCTATATTAATTATCTGTACGTATAATATCTATAATCATCTATAATTAGTACACATTTGGATTTATAACATTTTGTATCGAAACGTACTAGGCAATACCTAAAGTATCCTCTCCTCGGATTTTCAAAGAGAAGAAATTTTTTAAGAATAATTTAAAATTTTCATTATTTCAAACTTTTGTTATCATGACTTTTTAAAGAAGGCATATTTGATTAAAAAATTGCAAATTTCTTCTTATCTTGCTGCTAGAATCAGCGAATTATGTCATAAAAGTTCTTTAAAAGGTTCATTTATAACATTTTAAAGTTTCTTAACCAAAAACGTTACTCTACATAACAGATTTCTAAAGTAAAAAAACTCATCTAAATTGCATGAATGTGAAATGTTGTCAAAAATAATTACAATAATCGAAGACTGGGTATTTCTAAGTTTGAAGAACTGATGTAACCATATAGAATTTTCATCAATCGAAAGACTGTTAAAGTAATGCTAAATAATGCTGATATGTACAAGCTCAAAGCAGTGGCCAGGCAGCAATTTAAAATTTCATGTTCAGAAGCATTTTCAGCTTCCTTTCTCGAAGTCTTTGAAACATTTTGACTACTAAAACATAGCACTGTTTCATAAGAGAAAGTAATTTAGTATTATGTGATAAGTGTGGTGAAGAGTAAGATTTTTAGTATGTAGAAATCCTGAAAAGAATTTTGAAACTTAAATTTTTCAAATAAAAAATTCTTTTTTTAAAGTTTTGTAATTCCCTGACCAACTAATGTTTCTGTTTGATGATAAAAACTCAGTAAAAATAGTTGCAGCTGAATCGCTCGTCATCTTCAAGTGGTAAATAAAAAAATCAATGTTGATGTTAATGAAAACATCAAACTATTTTTAGCAAACTTTTTTAATGATTTTTTACAACAATGTTTTACTGACCCAACATATGGCTGTAACTGGTAAAAAAAATTCCATTAAAAAGTTTCAGCTTAATCACTCGTCTTCAAATTTTCACAAGAGAACCGAAAAAATTCACCTTGCTATCCAACTTCGTACGTTCGTTCCGGAACTTGATTCGACTGCGTATGAATCCACCCCTGGCTTCTGCACTACCTTTTGCTAATGAAGCTTCTTGCACCGGTCTCATATATCTCTCTACAGCTTGAGAATGGCAAGGGAGCTTTTCTATTTCAAACTGAGGGCCGCCTGTAATCAGTCTTATGCCTTCGTCACTGAGGTTCAAGGTAGCCAATGGTTCCAATTGATTGTCCCAGAGAATCATCTCAAATTACTCCTCTGTTTTGAAATTCAATTTGGGAAGCACAAATTATCGTATTTCCCCTTCCAGCTAGTTTTTTTTTTCAGTATTCTTCACAGGTCAAGTTTACGAATGTACCCTCGCTCATCTTCCAACATCGCCAACAAGATGTTTTCAGAGTAAGCAAAATAGCAGTTCCTCTGAATAATTTCGTAAACGAATTGCCTTAACATTTTCTAGCAAAAATGAACTTTTCTCGATCATTTCGTGAACCTGAGTGCTCCATGTGTTGCTCTAGGAATTTATTTTATTTCAAACCAGGATGGCATATAAATATTGTAGCATATTCGGCTAGTAGCTTGAAGACGTCTGTTGGTTCAGATACATAAAGCCGAAAATTTCTGTTGGCTGTTGTGAGCCATCTTGATTGCGCCATCTTTCTCAATACTCCTATTTGTTAAGTCTTAAGGGCCTTAGAAATATCAAGGAGGTATTTTTGGTCAGTAGTGATGTCTCTTTTGCCAGTTTTGGATAATGGACATAATCTCACCTGTTTCGGGAAGGGCTTCACATGTTTTCAGGGATTTTCCTATTGTTCCAGAAAATTGTTGTGTCCCAGATGTATTTCCATCAATCTTCTGGAAAGGATGACGTAAAGGCAGCTCATTGGTATGCAACAAGCATACAAATCAATGTAGCTTATGACCAATAGAAGTGTCAAAACAGTCTAATTACGCAATAACTTTACTTCCCAGTGTTGACGCTCGTTCCATCACATCCAGCAGCAAACAGTTTGGAAACCTCTATCTGTATAACAACGTTGGTGACGCTTTGTGTAATATTTGCACTTGATATAAAATTCAAAGTTACATGTCCTATATAAACAGAACCAGGTTCTGACGAGAGAATTATATACTTTTCTTCAGCTGTAGTCCTAAAAGAGGAATTTCCCTTCTTCTCGTACACTATAGTTTGATCCTTCCTCCCGTCAAAGTAAATGCCATACAATTATTTGTGTAGCTGTTGACTGAACCTGGGATCGTAACTTACTCCATAAACTTTAGCTAGATTATCTTTAAATACAATTCCCAGAGGAACCTACCTGAAGTATCTCAACTGAGGTATGGAGCTTTTCTACCAAATTCTAGAAATGTCACAGGAAACAATTTCGGAATGTCTTTGACTGACCGGTCTTTCTTATTCCCTTTCCCTATGTCATCTTAGCCCTATGTAAACATTGACTGATAAATCAGGCTTGACAAAACACACTGAACAGCCAACTAATTAATAATAAAAAGTCCTTAAAAGAACATGGAAGCCACGTGATTGCTTACTTCAAGCAAGAACCAATAGTCAGATTAAAATACAATCCGCCATTTCTAACATACTTTGGCATTAAATTTGAATTTTCGGGATGGAAAGGGATATCTCGTGCTAATAATGACGTTTCTGACAAAGCAATTCAAGAAAAAAGAGCAAAATCATTAAAAAGTTCAATGAGGTGTGGAACCTCAAGATATCATATTTCGAGCTGAAATTTGAACATAATTTGATGTTCTAGCCCATTTGGAACCATATAATGGCTCAGGCAATATGAATTTTAAAAAAACGTTTTTTCGCTCCACCCTACTATACAGGTATATGTTTAAATAAAGGTGTATAGTTAAATAAAGGTACAGAGGTATCTATACTGAAAGTGTATTTTAAGTTGTTGATGTTATACTGCAATAATATAAAAATACCTATAATCTGAAATGAAATTCGAAATCATCGAATGAAAAACTCTAGAAATTATTTCGAGTTCTACCAATGCAATGACTCCAAGTACACTGTTACGGATATACGGCTCTTCATACTATTTAATGGTCATGAAATATTGCGAACACTTTCACAGAGTCCAGTGTTAAACCTTTTTGAATATATCTGCTGAGACGTCAAATGAAAAATTCGAAATCAAAATGCTTTTTTAAACAAAAAATATTGAAAATGCCTAGATGATGAAAAATGAATGAAGAAAGTAATATTAGGCTTAAAATGATAAACAAAATCTGGTTTAATCGGTGACACAAAAAACTATTATGCTAAAATATGACAGTAATCCAATAAACTATTAGAAACGTGCAAGTTTTTTTTAATTTTATTTTTTGTTTTTATACTAGATTAATAAGCGTTCGATCACTTTTGTCACATGTCTTTCCTAACTTATCATGAAATTATGAATTCTTTGTGCTCAATATTTTACGCTCGCAGAAAGCATTTAGGGTAAAAAAACCAGTGAGTAAACGTATGTATCAAAGAAAATACTTTTTTATAATTTTAGCGTTTAAAATATTTGATATGATATTCAGAAATTAAAAGTGTCTGATATTTTTTTCAAGAAGGTATCACCGATGTTTTTCTGCTTTTGCAAATTCTAAAGTTTTCTTAGAGGATTGGACTTAATAATTAATACGAATCAATCTTCACTGGAGATATTACGGTCACAAGAATTAGCGTAATTTTCAGAATTTGGACGGCAGTTACGAAGGTTTGAATCAAACCTTCTTCAGTTGCAGAAGTTAAAATCGTGAAGGAGATTCCTATGCTCATACGATGATAATGGACCATTAAATTCAAGAAAGTTCTATTAGGGTAAGAAGTAAAGCTACTGGTGCCATCTATTGATAAAAAAATGAAAACTATGCAATAATTTCTTTAAAGCTGAAGGTAAACACAAATCATAGTGCGGATCATTAACTAGAATTGAATTAAAAAATCTAATTCGAAAGCGGTGTTTTTGAATAATATTTATTGCACAAAAATGAAGGAAGTGACTTTTTTTACGAACAATGCTGGGCAACAGAGGATTTATATGTTTCTTTTTCGTATCATATGCTTCTTGCTCCTTAGTGCAAAATTTTAAGGTTATTTTAGTTTGACCAATTTATACGTGTTAAACCACACTGGATAGTATTTTGTATATACCTCAGAAGTGAATTCAGAACGGGATCATTAAATATGGAACTGCAAATCTTACTGATAGACAATAAATCACGAAAGTTAAACATCTGTAAACAGCGTGCAGTTTTATGGCTAATCGTTGGAAAGAAAGAATTGAATACAGAATACTTCTACCTACTGAAACAATAGAGCGTTTTTATTTTATTGAGACGAGAACTTTTTGACCGTTTGATCAATAATACTAGGTGAAAAAACTCTGTACATAGCGACTGATTTTAAGCAGTTTAATTCTTAATGGAGAGCTGACTTGATGGAGTAAACTTAATCCTGATACTTTAAAAATTACTCAGATTTTTGTTGCTTTAGTATCTCCAATAATTTTTATTCGACGTGTTATTTTAACCTAGTTTAGTTCACACAAACCACCATTCCAAAAAAAGTAATGTTTGTCCTGAACTTTCTTAAATGAAGTAGGGTTTTAGGATTATATTTAGTAATGAATTTTATTTTATTTATTACGAGTTGCACTAATATCGTATCCTTTATTCAAACTTATTTGTATTAGGGCAGTATTTAGAACTGAACTTAGAACTATATTGTTCTAGGACTTAATTTTATGTATTATTATACAGTTAAGAAAGAATTAACTTGATCAGTGTACCAAGTAATAGTGTACTAGGTAACAATGTAAATGTAGGTAATTTAGCCTTTTTCTTGAACCAAATGGATACTGGAGCTGGTCGTTCCTGAGGTTACCGCTTGACACTTGAGGTAGCACATCTGCCAGATGTTGTGGACTTGGCCGTGGTTGGGTATCTAAACGGATGCTCACAGCAGCCGTAGGTGGCTGTGCTCAAGATAGGGGACAAAGACGTTACCTGTCTGCTAACTACCTGGTGGTTAATTAGAGATTAACTAATTGGTGGCTAATTAGGAATACACTGGTGCATTTTTTACTTCTAATTTACGTGTACTGAAACTTCAAGTAGCATTCACATACCAAGTTCAATAAAAATATTTACTATTACAACTTACAGACTTTATGCAACTGAAACTCAAATTAACATAAACTTAAAATCTAACTAAAGCAAGTTATTTAAATTAAACAACCCACAAATATAATTATTGATTAGTCCTTTGCTCTAAATCGGCTAATTCGCACTTGCTCAGTAGAAATTCTTAATTAATTAATAATCGTTCATTACAATGAATCACTTTAGAGGACCTACAAGCGATGGCTGGTTACTTTTGTTCGCTAAAGCAAACACCCATTCAAGCCCTTCCAGTGCAAGATAGTAAAGCAGAGTATACAGAAAAGCATTAATACAAAAATAACTAGCTATTTAAATAAAGCCTTACACTATATTTTAAAGCAATTTTAACATTCTCTGTCTGCAATCTTTAAAACGATTCATTTACTTACCTCATAATGCATGAAGTTTCTAAATATTTATCTAATAAACTTATTTTCCTTATCCCAAGCTGATTACCAGTAAACGCTCAATTGCCTTATATGGTTTCGAATCCGAATCCTAGACTAGTATAATGTTAATTAAGGATTCTTTTTTTATAAAGTAAAATATATTTAACTTTTATTCTCAAAGAATTCGGCATTACCCTTTCAGTATGCATCTATTCTAAATAAAATTATTTATTTCTTAGATAACATGCGACCTACAATATACATGCTTACGGGAGCAGTCACAGATTGTGATCCATTTCCAGGTACTGATTCGATTTTTAATAGACTAGCAGAGAGTAGGGAATCTGCAGAATCCGCAGGTAATGCAGAAGGTAATTTCTTTCTCATAATGTATTTCATAACATTCGTCTTATTTTATCATGAGCTTGTACTTTGTAATATGCAATCAAATTAAGTTTCCATCGCCTTTATGTCTATACTTAACATGTTATAAATCGAGAAATGTTTATAAAAATTTTTTTAGTTACTGGAAACATGGCTTTAGTTTTTATTAAAAAATGCTGTAGTTACTCAAGATTTAGAATTTATTTAAATATTGATAAATTCGTAGATCACTTGATTAAAACAGTTATTGATTAACTAATAAGGCAATCTACATGATATAAGTATGTAGCTACGAGAACGTGTAAAATCATCCTACGTAATTCTTCCCTATTTCTTTACAGGACATTGGAAAAAAAAAAGCTTTAATGATCAATAATTTCAGGATTTTAAATTCGTTTAAACGTTTATCAATTTTTATATTATTTGACTGTAGCGGTATAACTTATTTGATAGCCAATGTGAAACAAATACTTATGTACCAATAAGAAGGCGTGAAGTTTTCCTAACACATTTCCTAATACTAAATAAAAATTTCCTAGATTACAATATGTTAAGAATTATTTGGAAACTTAATTCAATTCAATGACATTTTCATTAGCTGAATTATTAGGTCTTACCAGATTTTCTATTAAAAAATTAAGTTACGAAGTATATTAAACAAAACTATGAAACAAAGAGCGCATACTATAAATGTTAGTAAAAATGATGATTCATGGTTCATTAGTATTTAGTAAAAATAATGATTAATAGTGAGTAAAAATTCAATAATTTCATTAACTTAATGATTAAGTGTTGTAAGTTTGTAATCTAGAAAAAAAATATGAAATAGGGCATACTTTAAAAGTTAGCAAAAAAAGGTAAATTTTATTTAACATAAAATAAGTTTTGTAGATAAACTGCTGTTTCACCATGACGATGGCTGAGAACAAAAAGCCGAAATTTAATTCATGCATTTGCATCTACACAGTGCAGGCTGCTTTATAAAGTCCGCATTCGGAAAAACATGGAAATATTTTATTGAAACATATGAAAGACATATAAGGACAGACACAATAACCAAACCTTCTTTGGCTTTCCAAACTAAGACTAACTCCGAATCTCATACATACTCGAAGCTGACGTCACTGTACACTAGCTTCAATTCATTTCAATTCGCAACACCCTACCCACGTTGAGATTTAGAGGGAAGGCAAAAACCTATCTCTCAAATTAAAAAAATTAACATAAACAGTTAAAAAAATTAATTATACGGGAATAAATAACAGTATTAAAAATTGACATAAACAGTTAAAAAATTAATAATACAGTAATAAATAATTATACAGTAGTAAAAAAATTAATATAAACAGTTAAAAAAATATTTTTTTTATTCTTGGTAAACACGCAATTAATGCTGGACGGATATAAATAAATACTATAAGTCATTTACATATTAAAATTCTCAAATACATAAACAAAGACATTTCATCTGTCTGTTGTATGCACCGTCATGTACAAATAAGTGAACAAAATTTTTTGTCATATTAACGAACTCAAATTTATCTCGTAAGGTCTACACCAAATAAATAGCTTCTCAAATTAACAGATGACCATATCAATCCAAATCGATTAAATTATATTCTTGGAATTTCAGCAAACCTTTATGTAAAAATTAATGTGTATGTGAATCTCTAAAATTTTATTTTTTATGCGTTTAAGGCGAAGACTATGACGACCCTGATCGTAATAGAAGAAGGCGTGGAGAAGGTATTGTAAATTTATTTCTTAGGATAGTGTACTCTTATTTACATTTAATATTTTTAAAGCATTCCTTTTTCTTTATCACTTAATTTATACATTTTGCAATAAATCATAATATGATGTGCATCAAAAAATATGATACTGAACACTTTGCATTTATGCATTTGCAGAGGAAGAAGTTGAACTTGAAGATACATCGCAAGGAACAGGTAAGTTATACTGTTAGTTTTTTGTGCATTTAGATGGAGACTGGCGTGTTAATTTCTGCTCAAGGGGAAACTTTTTCTTAAATGTATTTTCGATTTCAAACTAGTATGATTCTCTTCCTTTTACTACAGTACTATTTCATATACCGGCAATACTTAGGAGTAATAGACATAGTGTATGACGACTATTAAATGCACATAAAATAAAATAATTTATTTTTATGCATGACAACTACTTTTACAACGATATGAATGCAATATATAACGCTGGCACAATCAGTATATTACCTGTTGACCTTTGTGAGATTTGTGCATTAGGGCCATTCAACTTGATAATGCTTCTCATTACCAGTAATGCATCCGCTAAGTGGCGATAGGCTTCACCCGGCTTATTGCAGCCAGAATAATAAGCAATCCCACTAACGCGCAAAGAACAGTAGCAGTTCGTGACGTTGAGCATAAATCTGTAATTCTGAATATTTACAAGTATCCAATCTAAATTGCATGTGCCCAATAATTTGTACATTGCGTTGTCACTCTAATGTAAAGAATAATAAAATGCTTCACTTACCCAAAAACACAGCATAAAAACTTCAGAGAACAATTCCTTTTCTCAATCTCACTTTATTAAGTTAAACATTTTCTGGACTAAATATACCAAATTGATAACACAGAACACAAAAACATAAGAACGGCGCCATCTTGTGAAGCTAGAAAGCAAAATCCAAATCTAATTTCATCGTTCACTTTTCATACTGGAAATATCTCCACGTTATGTACACACATTGCAGAGGTTGCCTTTCATACGGCTAGATCATTCTTTTCTACACATTCTTCTACTCATCACAAGGTAACGACTACGAGGAGACGAGGCGATGACAATAGCAGCAATTTCTCGAAATATTCAATGCGAAAAACACGTTAGTAAGTTACTTCAAGATGGGTTAAATTTTAGCATGAATACTTTAAGATGGATTAATTTTCAACATAATCGTTTATGGGTAACTTGTGCAATTCTCAGGCTGCTTAGCTCTTTCTTTTCCATGATTCCACGCGTGCGAGATATGCAAGGGGTAGCCCGCATACTCCTTCGCGCCGTAGCCAGCATAAAGAGAAAGAGAAACCAGTTTGGCAGGTATTTATAGGCACGTGTAGTTCTGCGATTTCGATTAATGTTACGATAGTGTCCATGATGATCAACTGCATGGTGTGAGAAATTTCCGTTCTCACACATTTCAAATGGATTGGCAAACGCTTCGTACTCTTATGAGGACAATAGGCTTGCTATTGTACTGTATGTTATTGTATGGCTTCAGGATGAGGAAATCTAGCTCTGCAGTTATACACCACGGCCAAGACCCGGGCTGGTCATAAGCTTAAACTGCTGCATATATTATAGGATTATTTGCATCAATTTAATAATAGATATAGGAACATAGTATGCCAGATATTATAGGAACTTTTTACACAATATATGCAAATATCAAAATGATAATTCACAGAAATATTTATATACTATATACTGTTTACAAGATAGTGTTTCTGCATAAAAAATATATACTCGTTGCAGAAAAAAGATGATTATATTAATGATTTAAGAGAATGTATAAATAAGAAATACGATAAAAATTAAACGTTATGGAAGACTGAGCTATATACTTTGTTAAATACATTGCTGATCTTAATCAGAAGTATTGTGAAGTGCTTAATCAGGAGTATTGTGCTGTACCAAAGGCCTAAATGTTATCAGTATTTGCATTAATATGTGCATTTACCTTGAGAGCTTTCTTTAGACGTTTTTCCTATTACAATAGGTGAGCTGTCAGGTCTGAAGATCGCTTTCGCAGGGTTCTAAGATATGCATGTCCTGTTCTAGGGCGCAGTCATGTAAATAATGTTTCAGATTTCCTACTTTCCCTAGGAGCACTGATCCGAGTGTCTAACGCCGAACATATCTAGATAGGTCGGTGGAGGGAATTGTTCAATATGCAGTAGATCAGCATGGGACTTTAAGATTTTAGGGCTGACAAGATGAATGGAAAATAGGAATGGGTGATACATATATGTATGTATATATTAGCTGGTTGTATATTGATGATTTATTTTAAAAATTTGTTTTTAATTTTTATTCTTCATTTTATTGCTTTCTGTATTAGTATTACAAAACTTTAGGTATTCCCCCCTTCTTTTTTATGTATGTTTTCCCGTTACATTGTTAGCCACCAATTTTGGTTAAATTATTGTATCTTGATTATATATATATGTTTATACACACATTAAAAGAGAAAAGCGACGCACCAAGAAGGAGTTAAATGGGATCAAAATTGGTAGATGTAATGCATACATGTATTGAAAACAAAATACTAACATCATAGGAACTGAGAGCAAAAAAATCAATAATGTCCTGAGGAGCGGAGAAAAATAGCTATATGCATTAAATATGCAAATACAGAAGTGCATGTGTAGAGTTTGCGCTGGAAAATTTAAGTCTCTTAGGAGACGTGCAGAATAAGGACGCAATTCTTTATCCTCTCGTAGAATTTTGTACTGAAACAAGTTAAAATTCCTGAGATTGTTACAAGTAATAGCTCTTTTGTACAAATTTATATTTATTTTGTTGAGAAACTTATCAATAATTTCAATATTGAGGTCCTCGTGCAATCTGTGATTGCGCAAATAGAGGGGTGCCTTAGTAATAGTGAGCAGATGTTTATTTTGCACTTGCTGGAGTTTGTGCAGGTCATTTTTGGTACTGAAAGAGTATTGGAATAGCTTCTATTTTATACACCATCTGAATGCTCCGTTGGAATGGGCAGATATGTATGTATATCGCATACTATAATTCAATAATAATATGTATATACACTGCTGGCCACCCAAATTGCAACACCAAGGAAGACAAGAGATCTCACAACAAAATTGATAACATGTTGACCAAGTATCAAATTATTAAATTTATAGACTTCTGTGAAGTGTGGTTCCTTCCAGAATCCGTAGCCAGAGTAGCCGCCATTTTTGGAGATCACCGCTGCCACACGCCTCGGCATTGATTCAAACAGACTTTGGATGTGTTCTTGGAGTAGAGCAGACCAAGCAGCTTCCACAGGTGACAGGTGACGGAGGACGGGGACGCCTGACGTGTGACATAGGCAAACAGGCATGTGTCCCGCGCCCTCCCCTATTTAGAAGCAACAGCTCCCTGGAGCCGCAGGAGGCCGCACCGGGAGCCTGTAAAGATTTTGAAAGTATTGACATGACCATACAAGGGCAGATGGTTACATAGGATGTTTGCTTGACAGAGGTACATATACATCACATATGAACACATACACAAAAAAACTAGCAACACATAAATTACATATATTAGCACATACATCAACGCATAAGTAAACACATAAAGTAAACACATATGATACATATATAAAACACATATAAAAATACATTTAAGACAGATATAAAACACACTTAAGACACAGATAAAACACACAGGAAATGCACATTTATAGTTGATACAATAATATGCGTAAATATATTTATACGCCGCACTAATACACAATAAATACACATAGAGTAAACACATTACAACACACATTATACGAATATATAATGTGTGTTGTAATGTGTTTGAAGTGCGAAGTGACATTATTATAGTACTTACAATCTGCCTGGCGCAGAATGTACACGATACCCACAAGTGAAACACTTGCAGTATACAGCATGCAGCATGTGATGTTGCACAGTTTGTTAAGGCAGAATGCAGTAACTGAGACTATTATGATTAGCACTGTTTTATAATGGGAGGCAAAGGTCTTGGCCATAGGCCAAGGTGTTGACGATTTTGCACACTGTGTTGATTGCCGCCTTATTTTTAATTATAAACTTGTGGAAGGCTGGTAAATTCGTGGGTTCCGGGAAATGGTACTGTTCTGTGAGTGGGCACCGGAAGATATAGTGATCGGGTGTCCCCTCTTCACCGCATACACAGTGAACCGTGTTAAAAATTTTTCTTCTTTTGAAGTATTCCGGGAAGGGACCATGCCCAATTACAAAGTTAGTAAGTGGAGCAATTGCTATGAGTCTGTCCGTTGTCACCGTCGGTAGAAAGCCATGCACTCTTCTTCCTGTGTCTCCATGTTCCCATATTCTTTGCCACCATTGGACTGCTGCGCCTTTGAGCAGTCTTTGAAGATGGGAAGGTGGCGCTGGAACAGTCTTAAGGCTTTCGTTGATATTTGAGGCTGCCTCTTTGGCGAGTACGTCCGCTGCCTCATTACCTGTGTTGCCCTCGTGAGCTTTGACCCACGTCATGTCCACGTGTACCTGTGGGTTATCCTTTAAGAGTTGTTGAAGGCGGATGATCAAAGGGGAAGCATGGTTGTGCTTGCTTAGGGCTAGCAAGGCAGACATGCTCTCCGTATAGAGATAAGCTTTTGAGATTTTCCGGCTTATTAGATATTCAAAAGCAGCAGTAATTGCTATCACTTCGGCCTGAAAGACGCTATTGCTGTCACCTAGGTGGCCTTTCCAATGATTTAATTCTTGGTCTTGCTTGTAATGGAGAAAAGCACTGCCAACGCCTTGAGCATGTTTAGAACCATCAGTGTAGAGTGTATGACTGCTGATGTGCTGTATTTCCTTGTTGGGCTGCTGCTTCCACGCGTTGCCAACGTTGATCTGGTGTAGCAGCTTGGGATGTAATCTGGGTCAATCGTTCAGCAACCATGGAACACATGTTTGCTATCGGCGGAAAATCCGGAGAACGAGCCGGCCAGGGAAGACGATTGACAAAGAACCGCGATTGACATTGAAATATGGCTGTGGGCAAGCCCTGAATGTAAGGAAGGACAACTGGCTCCAACACCTCGGAGATGTAGCGCTGGCTGTTTAAAGTACCGGCAATGCGTACTAGAGGAGTGCGAGAGTGATATCCAATACCGCCACATACCATAATACCCGGTGGAGGACCAGTGGCGGTGCATAACGCAGCTGTTCAGCATCCTCTCTCCCCGGTGTCTCCGGACCCGATCCGACCATCGAGGTGTTGCAGACAGAAACGTGACTCGTCAGTAAACACAATTTCATTGCATTCTGCCGCCCACATCCTTCTTTCATCGCACCATTGGAGGCGGAGACGTCTGTGATTCTGAGTCAAGGGTAGACGCAATGGACGGCTTGTGGACAGACCACTCTCCTGTAAACGCCGTCGAATCGTACGCGCAGACACTGGACGGTGCGTTATAGACTGAATGTGCTGTGCTATGGTTCGTCATGTGACTGAGCGATCCGTCACTGCCATGCGCCCAATGTCCCTGTCATTACGTGAAGTGGTGGACTGAGTGAATGCAATCGAACACGTCGGTCCGTTGTACCCTCCTGCATCCAACGGTCACATATCCGCATTACAGTTGTTTGGTTTCGTCCAACACGACTACCGATTTCCCTGAAAAATAATCCACACTCTCGGTAGGCCACTATCCTTCCTCTGTCGAACTCGGATACTTGATCAAACGATGATCGCTGTTTACTACGACGCATAATTGATCTTTTTTTGAAAAAAACCACAAGAAAAATACAATTACTGAACTTGAAATCGTCGAAAACTCCAAGCCTTAAATAGCGCTTTGAAGTGGCGCCACAGGCGCGCGTGACGTGCTCTGCGCTGAAATTCTAATCATTTGCATATCTCACCTCCGCTAATGCATGTTGTAAATTTCATGTCATTTGCATGCTTCCTTCAGGATGTTGCATTTACGGTGGCCAGCAGTGTTTATATGTCACATACCAAGTACGTATAATAATACAAGTACGTATAATAATATCTAAATGAATAATTGGCTGCTAAGAATCATTATTCGATTAAATAATAAATATCCAATTGAGTAATGAATGTACAAATGAGGAATATTCAGTAAATTCCAGTTTTCAGGAAACAATGTTCTTTGATTTTAATTATGAGCAAAAGTTAAGTTATAACTAAAAATAAGCTAAAAATAGAAATAACAAGTTAACCGAAAATTAAATACATTACAATCCACCTTATATATAAAAACAACAAATTCGTTAACTAAGATGCATTTCCACAGGACTTCCCTACCATTAACACTAGCAAAGTACAAATATTAATCAGAATACCTTGTAGCAATCACTATATGTTACCACTTGAAAACAGAGGATACTACTGCACAAAATTGAGTCTTCGCAGCAGTTGGACTTCACAAATTGGCTGAAATTAATTTCTCGGAAGTAACTGAAAGTGTGCTTTGAGTAAGAAGCGAATACAAATCGAATAAATTAAAGATGAGAGATGTATCAGTTTCAAACATTCCTTGGAAAATTTCTGAAGAGAAAATTTCTGAAGAGGCTTGTAATGCCTTTCTTTCACCGGCTTTATGAAGTAAAAAAAACTGTGGGCAAGTTGAAAGAATTATATACATTTTCCACAATCGGAAACAAATAATTATTTCTATTCCGGTATTCATAACACATATAATGCAGAAACAGAAAAGAATAACAACAATAGTAAACACAATAAATTTATCTTTTTAATAACAGTTGAAATCCATATCTTGAATCTCAAACCTTGGTAATGGGATTTATGTAATACTGAACAAAAGAGATTTTAATTAAATGCGCCGAAGAATATTCATCGAAATCAGGGAGTGCAGTTATTTATCCATTTAGTGTAATTTATTTGTTGAATGTTTATTTTCCATTAATTCTAGCTCTTTTATTTTTATCACTTATATAGGCGATGACAAAGTTGAACAACCCGCACCTGCCATGTTAGAAAATGAAGTGTTTAATGTTGCGCAACTTCTAATGGAAGGTATGTATTGACAATTCAATGCACCTACTACTTTACAAACCAATCAACATTAAGATTTGACTCTCGGCTTCTGTTGAGGATTTCTCTGCCTCGAAACACATATTCTACAAATATATAAATGTCAGAATGCAATGTCTTGCTTTTATCGAAGTATGCAATGACCTACTAGATATGATGTCAAAATTTTCTCTTTATTGTTGCGAAAGATATATGCAGAATAATCACTATTATACAGGGTGTCTCAAAAGATCGTCGCCAAATTTAACATGCAGGTGTGTCGTATCATGGCAAACAAGATTTACATGGGAGCTTGTGTCCGAAAATGCGAATGGCGACCTCTAGAGGGCAGTGTTCGCAGACTTATAGACGAGTGGGAAGTGTAATCATTTCAGGCGAAGACGTTGCTGGAGAAAGATGAATTGGTTTACTAGCACAGTTCTATATTGACATTTCGTGTGACATTTTGTGGTAGGAGTGTTGCCGGATATGAAGGTTCACGGTCTAGTCGCTACACGCCGAAACAACTGTTTAAGGATGATGGAGCGTCTGCACATTTTAGCAGCACTCTGCAGGAATACCTTGATAGGACATATCTTCATCGCTGGACTGGTAATCTAATCTAATCTAAGAAATTAAGCCGTACCGCCAAAATTGGCACAACCGGCAATTTAAAAGAAACAAACTGAAAGATAACTGGATAAACACTACAACAGAATAAGGACAACTTGTCCCAAAACACATCCTCCGCTGGAGATGTGTCGGCGCCGCCAACGGGTCATCTCGACCTTCATTCAGAATAGAAACTACTTATTTCTTAACATAAAGCGACTAAATTAAACTAAAGACAACTGCTAACCTAAACAACAATTATAAAATACAAATATTGCCTAGCTTAACGAACAATAAGCATTTACAATTTTCAATAAATTATACATTGTATATATACAAATTACATTATAATTTATGCAATTCAACTTAAAAATCTAAGCAATTAAACAAAAGGATCGAAATATACATAATTATTCAAATTGGTAATAATTTTCATAAGTCCTAATCTAGCTTTATTATTGCTATATAGATATTTTTCATTATTTATAGATATATTTCTAAAATATTCTCCTCTAATTTCCTTCGTTAAGGCACAGTCCCATATGTAATGTCCATTAGATGCTCCAGATGCATCCTGACCACATCGACAATGAATATCTTTCCCATGAAACCTTTTTAGATATTCTGGAAATTGGCCATGTCCTGTTATCAATTGATTTAGCAATCTATTGCAACTTAATCTTTGCTTTTTGACAACAGGAAATATTTTATAAACCTTTCGTCCAGTTTTGTCATAATGCCATCTTCGTTGCCATGTGTGGAGAATCTTGTCATGTAGTACACTCTTAATATAATTAAGAGATAAAGGAACCGTGATATCAATATCTGTATTATAGCATGCTTCCTTAGCAGCAGAATCTGCTGCTTCATTTCCATGAATATTTGAATGTCCCTTTATCCAGTTTATATGTAATTTCATTTTTGAATTAATATTGTGAATATAATTTCTGACTTTATTTACTTTTACAGATAAACATTTTCTTGAATTAAGAGCTCTAAGGATGCTCTGGGAATCTGTGAAAACCGAAATCTCCCAATTTGTAATATATTTCTCATTTTCTTCCTCATTAGCCCATCTTATGGCGTTTTCAAAGGCAATAAGTTCTGCATCAAAAATAGTTGAATTATTATTCAATCTTAATTTAGATTTATATACAAATTTATTATTTGCAAAAGCAACAAATGCTGCTCCAACATTTTTATCAATCACGGAGCCATCAGAGAATAATTCCAGACCAATACCAGTTGGAAGAAGTGTCTTCCAGGTGACCTCTTTAAATTGTGCCGGAGGAAAATAAAACTTTTCTAATTTTGGATCAATTTCTCTATTAGAAATCTTCAGGTCACAAGATTTCTAATAGAGAAATTGATCCAAAATTAGAAAAGTTTTATTTTCATCCGGCACTGGTAAAGGTAGACCAGTAAAGCTGGACTGGTAAAGGTAGACCAGTCGCATGGCCACCGCGATCCCCCGACACAACTTCTAACTGCGGGGATGAATGAAGTCTATGGTGTATGAGATGACAGGAACATCGGACATGGATCTCGTCGCCAGGATCGTGGATACGGAGGCACGTGATAGTGACCATTTTGAACGGGTCCGTGGATCCATAGCTGGACGTTGTATCGGGGCGAATAGAAGGAATTTTGAACATCTTCTGTGATTTAACCATGTTCTTTAACAAAAGTCATATTAACATTACATTTACATTAAGAACATATATGCTGTGCCAAAAATGTAAATTAAATAAAATAGCAATCCCTAATTTTTCTTACCTAATCAAATATCTATATCTAATAAATTTACCTAATCAAAGTCTGTCATAACTCTGTTTTGAATGTCTCTGATGCGAGTTCTATCAGCGACTTCTCATCAAATATTCTTTGCTGCTACCACTATCAATGTTTGCCATGCTTCATATGGAACAGAAGTAATTTCTCGCAAAAGTTTTCCATTGCTTAACAGAAGAGCAGTTAGAACGCTAACAATGCATCACAGTCATTTCATTCGAGAGATGAGGTCTCCGTTGGAAAGCTAGCTCCTAAGAAAAATATTGCACTTCAATCAATGTTACATTCTAGAATGTGAAAATTGCGAAGAAACATATACCGAGGGGAAATGTTTCAGTTTTGAAAATAAGACAGTGAATAAAATTTCCGGAAAAAGAAAAATTAAATTTTTATAAACTGTTAAAATAATTTGATAATATGTAATGTATACTTCATAATTTAAACTAAAAATTTAAATATTTAATTTTTTAGCTATTTAAGCGAAGTATTTTTATCAAAATAAATGTCTTGTAGTTTACAGAGTCTGGTAGAATAACCTGTATTTTTTTAATTTATATTTAATTGCAGTTTTAAATCTACAATATATTGCAATATAAATTGTTACGTTACATTTCTTAATTTTTATTATTTTAATATCTTGTTGAAAAAACGTAGTATAAAATATCAATTTTATGTTTTTTTTTCTTGTAAACATTCCTTTTTCTTGACATAAAGCCATCATTTGTACAGATTTTCTCATTTTATAATGTGTTAATACTAACTACTTCGTCTGTGCTGAACGTAGAGGAACCTATTGAAATGTATAACGACTTATCGCTGAACTCGAGTATGTAATGACAAAGTCCAGAGAACAGTTCAGTTTTTTTATTCCCTCAAAGAAATAATAACAGTTGGCCTCTTCTTGGGCTTTCAAATCGAGATAAGAATATAAGAAACTAATTTAATACTAAACTAAGCCGAAGCTAGTCGTAATAATTACCTAACGTAGTTGGCCCTTAGTTAAATTAGCTGGCGACTGTCAACAGGCACGTACAATACGGTGAGCTTAGTTGGCTTAATGACGCCCCGTTATCACCTAAGCATTCCCTGCCTGGTTGCCTGGTCATCTCCTACACCTACGAACATGGAAGCTTTTCAATCCCTGCAAAATACAGTGTTACGAATTATCAAGAGCGCACATCACGTGGTAAGCACGGACATCTTGCATGCTGATCTCAAAATCTCTCGCATGCACAAAATCCTGAAAGACTCCAAAGAAAACTTCTTCCAGAAAGCAACAAGCTATCACATAGTCAATTATTCATCTATCCTCCAACATTAAATACTGGAAGAAGATAGAAGATTACGTCCCTTCGTCGCTCATGTAATTTTGAGGAGAAGAAAATTTTACAACTTAAAGGACATGAACTGGGCACGATTTTCAGATGTTGATTGTAAATACTGTAAATAGTGTATTTAGTGTTTATTTCCAGATATTTCCTACTTTCTTCACCTAGTGTTGAAAAATTTTAATTGTATTTATCTGTGACATCTTGTAACTATCAGCATTTGTTTTCGGTCACCGTCACGTGATCTCCGAGGACCAATGGAGATGAATTCCTAGCCCAAGCTTCGGATTGGCACCCGTAGTCAGCTGGCTGCCCTGAAAATCAAGTACTCAGGATCAAGCTCCAGCCAATGAACTTGCCTCCTCATTATGCTCCACTGGATTGGACCCTAAAACAATCATGTGACCACTGCGTTTTCTCTGGATACTCCCGCCACCACGAAATCTCTGCTGTTGTTTGCCTTCTGACATCGCCACGAAGTCTATCCTTCACGGTAACTCATGGTTACCTCCCTCTCCTTCGTTACCACTCCTCCGCTCTCGCGAATCTCCATCGCCTTAGATATGCCGAAATCAAGTGCCGTTTCGTCGCAGTATTTGCGACTGAGCTAATAGCATTGCGCTTCCCGCAATAATTCAGTATAGGTATTGGCATTGGCTTAATAGCCTGATGGCAAACACGCCCTACTAAGGACTTCTAAACTCTCCTACTGAAGTAAGCTGAACCTTCTTTAAATACTCCTACCAGATTTGCATCCAGTGCGATACTAAAACATCATTCTGGTCAGGAATTGTTAGGGTGGAAACAAGAATTCAAAGGAAAGGTTTTCAAAATTAAAAAAAAACTGTTATAAAATTAATAAACCTTACAATGTTATGTTTTTTTTTAATTTACACAGATAATTGTGGGAATTATGATTAACGTTAACCACTGTAACGTTCTTACATTATTAAAGTTACTTATAAATTAGTCAGTTTTCTTCAAAATATAAAAAAAATTAAAATACAATACCCATAAATAACTAAACATACTTAAGTCAGCATTCTCTTAATGAAACTAAAGGTAGCAAGGAAAAAAATTAAATTATAAAGCAAATAAATACTAGGCAAAAAATAAAAATTCACAAATTTGCGTATTATATGGTATCCATGAATTGGAAGTCAGAAGTTTGGAAGAATTCTTAAATAAGCATAAATTATATAAAACAAAATCCAATTATATAATTAGTGTAAGCATTAGCACCGTATGGTTTAATTCAGTTTGTCTTCATGGTAAGGTAAACCTCCGAAATTACTTTTCAGATTCCACTCTTTTTGAGGCTTTACCATTTTTTAATTTGTTCTAGCTTCAGAACAGAGGAAAAACTGCACCCTTCAAGATTACATCGTTTATTTCAAGAAAGTGGTAGAATGTGGAAAAATAAGAATGACACTAACTTCTGATGAAGCATTTGAAAATTGTTCACAAGCCGATATGGAAAGGTAGGGAACGAAACTGAACTGATATTCAGAAAAAATTTATATGGTTTTCAGAAGTCACTGAAAAATTAAGTTACAAAGATTTTTCCTCCTGAAAAGGAATGAATAAATATTCATTTCTTGACATTCATTTAACTGACTATATACTGCGGAAAAAAAGGGGCGGCAGTTCTATATCTCTCATTCTACTCTGCCGATTGACGAAACTCAAATTGCGTTTTTCATGCGACTTAGGCGACTTAGGAAAGCGCGACTTAGGATATATATTAGATATATGTATAACATGCTTCTAATATAGGTATTTTGATACAAAATCGGACTTTTTCTGAAACAACATGCCATTATTTTCCATATTTCGATTCTACGACTCAAATTATATCTAAATATTAAATTTTATAATTTTTGGTGAGAAATTTACGGCGAAATATAAAACTTGGCGCATTTTTTTCAGCTTCCGCCAAGTCGCATCCTTCCTACTTTTAGATTATTTTAACAAATTGCCTAAACCACATCTGATGTTATTGTCGCTTTCAACAAATATGCCAAATTTGAAAACGGGACAATATATAAATCCATGTATATCTTCGGAAATCTGGAATAAAAATCTTTAATTTATTGCACGTATGCTTAAAAATGTATCTACATTAAGATGATGGTAAAACTTATATAGATTATAATTTAAAATTTATAAAAATTATTTTAAAATACAAATTTAAAAAATAAATCATAAAAAATAGGGGAAATTTTATTTGGAATGAACCTAAATTTCGATATGTGAAAGGAAGAATCAAATAAGTTTAATAAAAAAAAACAGATTAATAAATATATACCAAATTCAATTAACATGGAGGAACTAAAATTTTGAGAGCTAATTTTTAAAAACTACTTTTTTACAACACTTGGCAGTTTGGCCAAAATTATGTGTCGTATAATCCAAATACGGAAAAAAAATTGCCATGTCATTTCGGAAAGTGTCCGATTTTGTGTCAAAATACATATATTAGGACAATACGATAAATGAATATAATATGTATCTTAAGCCGCGCTTTCGAGGCGTGAAAAGCGTAAGCTATTGTTATGATTAACAAGATAATCATTCTTAGAATAAAGGTAAAAAAGGCTTACCTTTTCAGTCAGCCTTCTTTCTCGTTCATCTCTAAAGGTATATTCGGGAATATTTTTATTAATTGCACACATCAAAAGCACTACTCATCTCAAAAAAGAGAGGCTTCGAAGATAATAAGATACGTTTATTTTACATTACTAACTAATTACATACACGACACAGAGAGAAGATACTGGTTACATCTTTAACTCAAACGTCCATTAAAAATTCTAAAGTTCAGTTATAGTTCTGTTTCATTTTGGCTGCGCGCATGCGCAAATCACGTGGTGTTTGGTAGCAGTTTTAACCGCCAGAGTTTCAATACAAGCTGAATTTCGTCAATTGACCCAATAGAACAGGAGATACAGAAATGCCCTCCCCCTTTTTTTTTCTCGCAGTGTACATTCTTTGAATTAGTTATGCTTTTGTCTAACAAGCACTCAGTACTTAACTTTGGTTTCAACGTCAGACTTTTAAATTGGCAGAGTAATGAATGTCGCAATGGCATTGTCTTATGTAAATGTCTTAGAAATTAACTAAAAAATCGTTTTACGCAAATATGCTTTCCTAGTACAAAACATCTGCTTAATATACGCTAACACATAAGACATATCTGTTGCAGTGAAATGGATATCATGTTTATTAAAAAATTAATGCTATAATTAAAAATTATTTGTTTAAAAATTTCTTTAAATTTCTAAAGTGGTATTTTAATAATATAATTTCTGCACAAATGCGTATTTTATTCCGCTTGGTTTGCAATGTGACTGGATTATTTTTGTAAAGTTAATGTGCGTAATCAGTGTGTACAAAAGGCGAATACAAGTCTTATACTGGAGGTATAACTTAACTAATATGCTGTAAATTAATTTTAAAATTTTAATTCTATTAAAACCTAGCTTAAACAAATGCCATAAATTTGACCTATATTCTTAAACGAACTTCATACAATTCTTCACATTTGCTATTATTTTATGTTAAACACATTCATATTATACTTAATTATTATTAATATTATCTTAATATGTTCTAAATATGATATTATACATTGAGATTAAAAATTATCTCTGTTTTTAGCCCAAAGGCTATTAGTCCAGAAAGCCTATTAATTTTGTTTTGGCAATTCGCGTCGATTCACTTTCTCCGTCGATTCACTTTTCAAACTGTTGCCACTAAATATCTTATATTTAAAGAATGAATGATGATGGAAGATTAAATGATGAAGGATCTGCATAAATGTATATATGTTTCTCGTATTGTGATAAGACAACGGTACTTAGAGTCATCAAGTTTTGAATAACGTAATCATTCACCAAATATAGCCATCTGGAAGCCTTAATTTGGAATTTGTTTTATTATCTATTCCATACTTTGTCAGGAATTAAAGAATTTTTTATTGACAAACTCAACGATTTCAAAGGGAAGATTGGCAATATTGTACGGAAAAAAAATTATCTTCAGCGCGAGAGACTGTGTATCGGAAATTCTAAAGATATGCTCATTTTAAAATTATTTTGCGATATTGCTGTTGAAATGAATTTTATGATTTAAGTGCGAAGAACGTGATATTTAATAAATAAAGGTAACACACAAAACGTTAAAAAACGCCCCTTTGGGCGTAATGTAAAATCTGAAAGCTTTCAGATTTTTTTTAAAGAAAAGAATATATGAGATAGTTTCATATTTTTTGGAGAGGAAGGGGATCTTCAGATTAAAATCGTAAACACAATTTGCTATTCAGTTTATTTCAAAATATGATTAAAATTTTTACTAGTCCATTTGAAGACTACGTAACTAATATGTAAGCCACATAAAGATTTTTACCCAGTTTGCAATAATAAACTGTTTAGAGAATACCTACTAGGACGGAAGACACTTAAAATACCTTCATTGCCTCGAAGATACACAAATACTTGACATTAAAATACATTGTTCCTGTATTCATTCATTTAAGATTGTAAAGTACGAATCGAAATGTTTACAGCAATAAGGAATGTTAGTACCTCATTATATGAAGTAAAGGAAGTATTGTAATCGCGAAACATTTCGGGTATCATATTTCAACAGAAATGTCAATTTAGACAGTTCTCGAATTCATTTGGACGATATTTTGGCGTGACAGTTTTTGATCGTCAGAATTCTGATTTTCCAGTAGACAAGTATTTTTCATTTTTTGAAAAACGTGTAGAAGTAAAAAGGTTACTGACAAGAAAAAACTATTGTTGTTGCCAGAATTCTTAAGGGGCATTTTACACCAGAGAGTGTGTCGATATTGATAATTGGGTAGTCCATAAAGACAAATTTTTAACCTACGTTTCAAGTTCCGAAAATATTACCTTTAATGATTTTGTAGCTTTCATCTATTCTAAATTTAATGATATTGACAAGCAAGTACTTTAGATCAAAATTATGTTTTGCATCCAGCTTAAAATTAAACGTCAAATCATTAACTGAAACGTTAAATGAAAGACTGCCAGAGCAACAAAGGTTGTTGTTGACTTTCCAGAACATTAATCCGTTGCAACATGGATTGATCTAGAAATGACGCAATCCAGAGAAGTTACTACGATTACGTTCGAATCGTGTTGATTTTTTCTTATGAAACGGTAAGTGAAAAGGGAAACTAAAACTAATATTAACTAATCATAGCTTGCCTCTAGAATTACATCAAAGTTAGTATAAATATCGCTGGCAAGATAATTACGTCATTCTTCTTCTTCCCTTCCCTAACTGCTGCTCTGCCAACAACGCGTCGCCTTACCTTTGCTTAAATGTCTGCGTCATTTCTTTTAAAAGCACGTGTACACTGCGCAAGAAAAAAAAAGGGACAGTTCTACATCTCCCGTTCGACTAGGATGATTGACGAAATTCAAATTGCGTTTTTCATGTCTCGAAAGCGTGACTTGGGATATATATTAGATTTATATTTTTTATAGCATTGTTTTAATACAGGTATTTTGACACAAAATCGGGCTTTTTCTGAATATGACGTGCCATTTTTTCCCATATTAAGATTCTGCGACTCAAATGATCCCTAAATATGAAATTTTGTAATATAAGGTGCGAAATTTACGGAGACATTTAAAAATCTATGTTGTAGCATTTTTTTCAGCTTCGCCAAGAATAATTCACTCGGCGAACTTCTTAATTTATTGCAGCTTATTTTCCTTTCCTTTTCTTTTCATTGCAGACGAGCGAAAAAAGGTCACGTTCATTACTTTCCAATAATTGTAACAAAGTGCGTAATCCACATTTAGCGTTATTATCGCTTGTAACGAATAAGCCAAATTTCAAAATGCGCCAATGTCTAAATTCGCATATATGTTAGGAAATTTTGATAAAAAACTCTAATCTTTTGCAAGGCTGCCTAGAAATACATCTATTTTAAGACGGTGTTAAAAATTTTATAGGTCATGATACAAAAAAAATTTTCGAAAAAATTATAAAACTTATTTAAAAATACAAATTTTGAAAATAAATCATAGAAAATGTGCAAATTATATTTGGATTAAGCCCAAATTTCATATTCTGGAAGAAGGAATCAAGTAAGTTTAATAAAAAAGAGATATTAATAAATATATATCAAATTCAGTTAACACTGAGGAGCTAAAATTTTGAGAGCTCATTTTGTTAAAACTACTCGTGCGATTTTCACAAAACTTGGCAGTTTGACATAATTTGAGTCGTAGAAACGAAATATGAAAATGAATTGTCATGTCATTTCAGAAGAAGTCCGATTTTAAGTCGAAATATCTATATTAGAACAATGCTATATATACCTGAAAATCTAATACATATCCTAACTCGCGCTTTCGAGACATGAAATACGCAAATTGAATATCGTCAATCGGCCCAGGGGAACGGGAGATATAGTATATAACTGTCACACCCCTTTTTTCGCGCAGTGTACGTACAAGTTTATCATATTTCATTGCGACTGAATCATAGAAATGTATCAGATTTCATTATGATTGGATAAATATTTATTGAGATGATTTTATATGCATGGTATTAAAGATTGGGAATTCGTCTAGTTCATTTTTGTGTCGCATGGTCTGTTCGTCTTCCCTGCCTGCCACTGTGCCATGGCGACTGCGCTACGAAAACATTACATATATATATATACAGGGTGTTTCAGAGATCACGGGACAAACTTGGGTGGTGGAGCGTACTAAAACATCCGTTTTTGTATAGGAATGTAGGGTCGAAAGTGACGGGTTAGGGCATGAGCGCAAGAAAAACGACACCAGAGGAAAATGTGTTTAAGTACAAAATCAACGCAAAGTTCTTCTTTGCAGTAATACAGTATTCACAATAAATGTTCAAAAAAGGGAACACTAACAGTAATAGAAACTACAGCTGTGATTGGCTGGCAATTCAGCGGTAGTGAGCCGGACAAACCACGATCCAATGCATCAGAGATCATTCGCAACTCTGATGTCGAGCGTGGTTTACGCACAGAGAAAAAGCTGACATGTGTGACGTTCGTGACTGCATGTGGTTCCAGCATGATGGTGCACCAGCCCATAACCACGTGCGGGTCCGCAATTACTTGGATGGGACATTTCCGGGCCGATGGATTGGCCGTGGTGGACCCGTTCGCCAGATTTATCCAGCTTGGATGTTTTTTATGGGGCCATCTGAAGAGCATCACTTACGAGGCTCCCGTTGACTCACTGAAGGACCTCGTTGCACGACTATCCATTTCGGCTGCAAGCGTGCTCGAAATGCCTGTCATTTTTCAAAATGTTCGTCAATCCCTTCTGCGACGTTACCAAGCATGCATTACTGCTGGTGGTCGCAATTTTGAGCATTTATTGTGAATACTGTATTGCTGCAAAGAAGCACTTTGCGTTGATTTTGTACATAAACACATATTCCTCTTGTGTCGTTTTTTTGCGTTGCTGCCTTAACCCGTCACTTTAGATCCTGCATTCTTATACAAAAAAGCATGTTTTAGTACGCTCCACCACCCCTCCAAGTTTGTCCCATGATCTCTGAAACACGCTGTATATATGTATATACCCACCCCCTGACCCTGCTTAAAAATCATTACTTGGCCTTTATTTTCGCAATAGTTGGTCGTAGTTGTATACTTCCAGAAGTGTTTTAAATGATAAAAATATTCATGTTTGGGTAAAATCAAATTTTTTAAAAAATTCAACAAATAACAAAATCCATCTTTGAATGCGGTGTCCTGAATCCTATACTTGAGAAAGTTTTATACTCATTATAAAAAAAACATAAGTTTGACTCCCTTACGGCAATAATTGACCAGAATATTTATTTTCAAAATTTGCAACTTTTGATGTTATTTTCGACTTGCCTTAAGGGATCGGTGAATTAAATTAAAGTAATTCGAGGAAATAAGTTTAAATGAAGTACATCAAAAGTCGTGAATAATTTATTGACCGTACAAAGACGTCATGTGGTGTCCACATCATAGCTTTTTATAATACAATGCGTAATATTTAATGATTAGTAATGCAGTCGTAAACTGGAAACTTATCGCAAATTAGTATATTTGTACATTTCGTTACCAAATGTATAATTTAGATGGTTTTTGCAAGCAGCTAAAGGTCCAGTAGTAGATGTAGTGCTTACCTTAGCAATTTGCTTGAAAGAATTTGCGTAAGGATGGCTATGGATAACAATTATTTACACAGACTTTTCTGTAGCTATAATAAAAACCGATATTATCAAATGGTCTGAGACATCAATAGTGATGTATCAATAGTACATCAATAGTGATGTATTAAATGCTTAAATAATTGAATGTAGCTGTAAATGTGTATGCTGGAATCTCTTTATGAATATGATTTGAATATTTTGATTTTTTCTTGCAGTTCCTGGAAGGCAATGAGTTTATGCTTAATGGAGGAAAAATTAAATAAACTACCTTGCATGATATCAAATAAAAATCAGACTGAAGTATTTCTTTCTGTCCTAAGCAGAGCATGGAACAGTCATCAAAAAATGAAAGAAGATTATTGTAAGTATTCTAGTTTCAGATATCTAGTTCTGTCAAATACTTCTAAAATGCAGGAATTATAGCAGATATTGTTCACATTAGTTCCATCTTTTCGCTACTCACCTGCCTTGAATCTGCAGAGACGTACGTGTGGTATGGGTATTTAAATTACATTCTACCTGCTACGTTGTTTTATGTGTTTCATAAATCAGAAACATTTTATTACTTCCTTCTACGAAGTAAAGAAAATATTGTAATCACGAAATATTCCGAGTATCATATTTCAACGAAAATATCCATTTTGACCGCTATCGGATGCAATTTAAGATGTGTTTGCGTGACATCTGTACGTAAGGACAGAATAAAAGACTCTTTTCCTCCAAACCGGTTGCAAAAAGGATTTAAAATGGATTCAGAAGAGATTTTTTTCGTGACGTCTGTACGTACTTACCTACATATTTACCTCGCATAACTCAAAAACGAGAAGCTTCTCTTCAATGAGCTCAGTGTTTTATTCTTATATATTGGTAAACTGGGCACTTTTTGCTTTAAAAATGGTTTAATTATGGTGTTCTTATCTCCCGATTAAGGTTCTTATGCCTTTAGTTAATCTGCTTGCAAAAGTTGTAGACTATCAACAGTTTAAAAGTTATTCAAGTGCGGCTAAGCCTAATTTTTCTTGCATAGCAGCCATATTTGTTTACCTTTGAAAATTAGCAAAATAGTGAATTAAGACTTTCTGCACCTTCTGCCAAGTAAGACCAAAAGGAAAGTTTTAGTTTTGTGCACCGAAAAATCTGCTTTCTTGCTTGCTGGCCTAATTGCTTGTTTTTGCATAGAAACTGTAATTTTAATTGTAAATTGTTTTTTTAAATGTTCTAACTTTACTTGATGTTTTATGTTTTTTTATATCTTTCAATTTTTAATGAAAATGTTTTAAGTTTTTATGTACTTTTGCCTTGTTGTGAAGTGGGAAGTGAATTAATTGAATTAGAATTATATCTCTAATGAAATTCGAGGAAATAAGTGTTTCGTATTAGCAACAAATATTGTCGCCAGTCTGTCTCGGACAGAGGAGAATGCTAAACGTTTCCTGTTTAAGCAAACTTCACAAAAATTTCTAAAGCTAGACTAAAAACTAAGAATTTTACATTCACAAATTTTACAATTTGATTAGTTTTGGCATACATCTACTTCATCTTTATTTTCAGTCAGACGTCAGTCTTGGTCCTTCCAAATTATCTGGAAGGAAAGAGAGTTAGTGCAATTCTTTCATAACAGTTTTATATTCCTCCCCACTATACCTTTATTGGAATTATTTTGGCCGTCAAACAACTTTCATTCACACAAAATTTAAATCTCCTCCCCCCCACACGCTCTCCAGAAATTGTTCTGAATGAGTTGAGAGTGTTAATATTGTGTTACCGCGAATATACGCTACCATCTGCGCAACAGCTACGATTTATTACGACTTGACTTTCAAGATCTCAGAAGACTCCTTAAACGCAAAACTACATCTAATGTGCTAAAACAGAATTTTATTTAAATTCTTAATTAAAGACTGGAGAGCCTAACTTTAAACACATTCAATCTATGCTTTCTATTAGACAAAGAATTATACATACATACATACATATTTCTATTAGTTCTATTATACTATTCATCTATTATACAAAGTGTTTTGCACTCATACTTTGTCCAAAATTTACATTTTTACTAGTTTAACTTTACAGTACTTTTACAACTGACATTAACATTTATAATTTCAATACATTTTAACATGCAATATTTTGAAATTCACATTACATCATTAGCTATAGTTGCTATACAAAATTTACAAACTTTTGCTACAATCTACTTTTTTTTGAAGTCCTCCGACTAAAAATGTTCACAACTAAATCCTCGCAAATTCCGAATTCTCAAAAAGAGTTATTTACAAACTAAATTCTCGCCAACTTGCGAATACCAACAAACTTTTCTTTAAACAGTATTTAGCAACTTTGAACCACGTGATATAAATTGAACTTGCATTCTAAATAAGCAAACGAAGAAAATTTTCACTTATCTTTTTGTTTTCTAAATTCCTCCACTCTGATAAGACAAAACACTTGGAATGTTGAGTATCTGATGACTTGCAGTCTTCTCCTTCAGCTTGGCTGACTAGTACCTTCCATTGACATGTTCTTCCGTTTCTTACCTCTTTCAGACGTAGTGATTTCCTTGCAAGCTGAGGATTCTGAAGCTCTGAATTTCTCTTTGCGTTGTAGTAACCGGCTCTTTCCTCAAGATCTTTAAGCCGTCTCTTGCTTCTTCTGGTTTCCTGAAATCGAATAGTTCTTTCATCAACGGTTCGCTTTCCTGTGGCGAATCTTCACTCCGAAGTTCCTGTGGTCACTTTTGAAGTAGTTGGGTTTTGTTGTAGAGCTACTCGTTTTTCTGGAACGCCATCTACAGACGTTTTCCACTTCCCCGTTGGAACTTGCTTCTGTTGTAGGGGAACTTTCCTCCCCTTTTTGTCTTCTTTTTTGCTGCGCCTGGACCTGCGGCTGATGCTGCTTCGCGGGAATTTCTTCGGGACTCTCGACTTGTTTCCTTTTGGTTGCTGGGGTATTCTAGCTCGGCGATGGAGACATTAAAGTTCTTGGCGCACTCCTAGGATCCTGCAATAATTTTATTAAAACTTGAAAATCAGTACGAATATATTAGGGTTTGATCTAGTCAATATTAGCAGTTATTTGCTGGCCTTTTTTGCCTTTAAATTTAATTTTTTGTATAAAGAATGGCTTTTCAAACCTGTGCTGGAACTTTGCAACCCTGCTTTCGGGTGCAGACGATCAGGGATATTTGATTTTTAACAGTTCTTGACCGACCGTATGTTCTACATTGCGTCTATTTCTATCATAGTATGACTTCTGTTTCTGCCTCGCCGCATCAGAATTTTTGATGACCTCAGTAATAATTTCTGGATATCCTTCAATTTAAATTCTTGCTGAACGAAAAATAACTTGTCCAGTGGCGTTCAAATTTTTCTAGCAAAAAATAATTCTGCAGGAGTTTTCTGCGTTGTTTCATGTTTTGCTGTTTTCAAGGCAAAGACAAACTCATTGACACAGCTTTCCAAACGGTCATGATAATTCTTAACATGACCCCGAATAATTTTAATCATATTCTTATTTACACTTTCCGCAATATTCGATTACGGTCTATAAGGTACCATCTTCAGATGGCGTACGCCAAGTACTGTGCAAAGGTTTTCAAATAAATTACTTATAAATTGCCAACCATTATCTGATATTACTTTTACTGTAACCCCGTATTTTAGAATATATTTGTTTAGAAACGAATCTGTTACTATTTTTGCTGAAGCTCGTTTAAGGAGAATTATTTCCACCCATTTTAAGAAATGATCCACAATGGTTTACAGATACCCATTTTTATTAATTTTTGTTCTAGGCTAGGGATCGAGCAAATCAATGCAACCAACTCATTTGGGAAAGTGATTTTTTATGCTATTTAAGTACCCGGCCGGATTGTAATTAACGTTGTTAATTCATTGACACAACTGACATGACCTGACATACGCTGTCACCACCTTGTTCAACTGCGGAAAATACACCGCTTCGCGGACCCTTTGCAAAGTTTTTCTAACCCCTAAATGTCCGGATATCTTCGAATTGTGAAGCTTCTCTAAAATATTTAAGCGTAGACTCATTGGGACCACTGGCCGAAACTCTTGATTATCGTTGGTTGTTTTCTTGTAAAATAGTAACTTATCAATAATTTAGAATGGGCCGCCGTATTTTGAATAGTCGTTAAGTCTACATGCTCAAAATTTTCGAGGTCTTCTAGATATGGGTAAATGTCTTTGAATTCAGGATCCGTTTTTTATTCAGAAATTATTGTTTCACGGAATTTAATTATTTTAGCAGTTAGCATCGTATATCTAATTGTGTTTCCCTCTAGGTGATAGGGCACCCGCAACTACGTTTTCTTTCCCCGGAGTGTGTTTTTTTATTAAATTAAACTCTTGCAGTTTTAACGCCCAACTTATAAGCTGGGGTGAAAGATTCTTCCTCGAGTACAAGTGACCAACTGCCGCATGATCTGAATATACTGTTATCCCAGCGCTTCCGAAATAAACGCATAATTTTTGCACCGCTAGTAAGACCGCGAGAGTTACCCGCTCAGTTGCGGTATAATTACGCTGAGTTTGGTTCAACGTTTTACTAAAAATAGGCAATTGGCTGCCCATTTTGGGAAAGAACTGCGCCAACTGCGTAGTCTGACACGTCTGCTGCAATTTCTAAATTTTGATTCCCTTCCGGGAATTTATGGACAGGGTTGTTAATTAAAGCGTGTTTCAATTCTTCAAACGCCGTGTTCGCCTCAACTGTCCATGTGAACCTAGTCGTTTTTCGTTTAAGAACCAACAAGCGTTCAACTATCTTTTCAAAATCTTTTATGAAAATTCTATAATTGGAACACATACCATAAAATAAGATGATTTCTTGGCCGTATTCGGACTTGGATAACTCTTAATTGCTAATATTTTGGAATTATCTGTTGTAATACCGTTTTTCGAGATTTTGTGGCCGAGGTACCTCAATTTCTTGGCGGCAAACTTGCACTTCTTTGGATTTATTTTCAGGCCGGCCTCATTTAACAATGTAAAAACTTCCTCCAAATGTTTAATTTGTTCTTCTATGGTTTCGCTGGTGACAATAATATCATCGATATAGTTGACTGTACTTTTGCCTAAGATTGGCCTTAAAACAATGTCCATAACTGTTTGAAATATAGCCGACGCTCCGCTTAAGCCAAACGGCATACTCAGAAAGGCATACACGCCTGACTTTGGAATAAAAGCTATTTTCTCGACATCTTTGGGTTTCACTGCAATCTGAAAATAGCCTGACGTCAGGTCTAGTGTAGTCACATACTTAGTAAAACGAATCTTTCTTGTAATTTCATCTGTTATGGGAAGGGGATATGTGAGGTATTTCGTTATGCTTTTTACCTTGCGGTAATCAAAGGCGAATCTGCCCGAATTCGTATCTTCTGGCAGTAATCCGTTTCTCTTTTTATACAAAATTACTGGACTTGCATAGGGGCTGGCACTTATCTGGTAATTATCTTGTTCTCGGGCATTTTCTTAATGTGCTGCTCTAGAATGTCTTTCTTTACACTGCCATACCTATAAAGCTTAGACCGGACTAGGGGGCACTACCACTGTCCATACTGTGTGTTACGATTTGACAGAAGCCAGGTTTATCATCGAATAACTGAGAAAACTGTCTTACCAGATTTTCTGTCTTTTTTTTCTTTTTCCTTCTTCTATATGACCAAGGTCCAATTCCGGCATTGCGCCTTGTTCCTCTTCAACTTTGTCCATCTTGACCTATAAACTAGAATCTTTGAAATTAAATTTGCGCTAGCTGCGAGTAAATCAACCCCCAATGTAACTGCGGCTAACAAATTCTTTACAGCCAAAAAAAACACTTTTTGAATCTTGTTCTTTATTTGAACATGAAGCCCCACTTTTCCCATGCAGACACACTGTTTGCCTTGGGCGGCAGTCACCCGTTGTTCTGTTGTTTTAAATAATCTATAGCGACGAATATGCTTTTTAAAAGAGCCCTGAGGCAGGGAGGTGCATTGAGCCCCAGTGTCTAGTAAGGCGGTAGTAGGGACGTCGTTTAAAAATATTCGGATCTCTGGCAAAGCCAAATTTTGTACGACTACAGTATTCAGTTTGATTTCTGAGGGATTTTCCTTCCCAGACGGTGACCTAGTCCTCTTCTTGCCCCTTGATCCTGTTGTTTTTTATTTCCCCACGCTTTGGAACATCGAGGTAAGAAAGGAAGAAGGGGCCAACTCCGCATTCCAAGTGAAGCACTGCTCCGAAGCTTCGGTCTCCAGATGGGGTATTTTTTGTTTACATTCAGAAGCTCCCTTGACAGCGCTTCGATAGTGTTTCGACAACGACAGTTCTATACAAATCGAAAAACGGGGCATATCCACATAAAATATACATTTATTGTGTGATGGATAACAGCAGTTTGTACAATTCAGTGATATTTACGCAAAAATCACATCTTCGTTATTTTTCGATAACTAATAACAGAGAAGTAATGTGAAAGTGACAGTTCACCGCCAGGAGGCGGATTGCGGATGAGCCCGGAAGCAGGTGAGGCG
>KK118230.1:908760-1041626 GCA_000611955.2 Stegodyphus mimosarum | reverse complement strand
CTTGAATTAATGCTCTAATATTAGCATGTAAATTTTGAACAGTAGCAAATCTGTCCTTTAAATTTTCAACTTAGTCTCACTCTTGAGACGAGGGTTATTGCGAATAAACGCAGCAGCTTCTCCGTCTTAGCAGTCTAGCAGTCAACTTATCAGAGTCAGCCCAGCCTACATGTGCTGCAACTAAATTGACTCTGTCAAGAAAATCATTAAGTTGAGTAGTACCTTCTGCCCCAGTAAAAGTGGGAATTGACACCAAAGGATCAGCCCCAAAAACTGAGATTCTATTTGCAGTAGGCTGAGGATTCCGACCCCCAGTTAAACGGTTAATTACAGGCATTCTAGTTGCCGCTGGAGTTCCTTTTAGTAGGCATATTCCTTTTAGTAGGCATATTAACTAATTTAACTCATAAATGTGTAACACAATATAATACAATACTACTAATTTTGTGTAAATAAACTACCAATTTTGTGTAAATAATGTAACACTGGTAAACAGTACAGCAAAATATATATAAGCAAATAGTGTAGCTTAATTACACAATTAACAGCACTTTTAACAGTACTCATAAAAATATTATACTATGAAATATCATTCATATCAATTATCAACATAAAGAAAATATTACCAGTAATTAATAATAACACTGCCACCACTCTTAGCAAAAGCAATTTTAAAAATTACACTGGACCAAAAATGATAAATTAGAATACATGGCACCTTTTTTGTGCATACCAAATACAACATAAAATACAAATTGCATATAACAAAATTCGCGAGGTCACGGCACCATTTTCTTGTTGGAGCTTTAAATTCTTAAGAGTTTGTGTATAGGTTTTAAGTTCAATACCAAATGATAAGTCAATATTTGGATAAACAATTCTCAATAACATGAATGTGTAAAGTTTGTGACAACATGATAAACACAATATATACTGTAAAATTAGTGTTCAAATCAATCGTAAATAGTGACCAAGAGCTCCAACAGAATAATTAAATTTATTGCGTTGTGAAATATGTAGACAGGTCCAGTGTTCTAAATTAAAGTGAAAACATTACAAGAAAGTTAAAATTAAATATGGAATTTATTAAGATAATACTGAATTAATACAGAATTTTACATTGGTGGCGGTGGAGTGGAAAATATAAAAGGAAGCTCATACCGATCCAAACAGGGAATTTAACATTGTAGATACAGACATCCGACAACAACTTCGGCCAACGTCACAGAGCTACTTCAATTTGACGTTCCAAACAGTGAAGTTAACATAGAGAATACATTGTAGATATGGTTTCTTGCTTTCTATAAGGAGAGAAAAAAAAGGAAGTGATTAGTTAAGGATAAGTTTGGACATTTCCGTCGCCCTCCATAGTATCCTTCTCTCGTCTATTTCTTCCGACATCTTTGGTTCTCTGATAATGCTGACGCTTTCAGCTCCGTCTCCTTCCGTCCACAAAAATGGCTGCGTGTCAGTCTTCCGTCAGTCCTCTCGTCGCCAGCTCCCAAGCCTTTTTACTCAAAACGCCAAGACCGCTCGATTGGCGATTGTAGATGGTAGGAAAACCGCCAACAGCCCGGCAACCCCAGGGGAAGAACACGCAGGACGGTGCAGCCCAAGGTGGAATGAGCTCCAGAAGTTGGCGAACCTCGCTGATACCACGAGGTCAGTCACCTTTAGCCTCGACGAAGGGTCCCACTCCAACATAGGAAAAGCCTGCGAGTAAGCAAAACACCCCGTCCCCCCCAAGTTTGCGGCAGGGTTAGTAGTGTTGGATCTAGCCTCTCTCGCAGGGTGCAACTTTACTCACGTTGACAGATGTTTCACAGACTATCGTCTAGCGGGCGAAGAAATCGAAAACAAGTCAATAAATCTATTTGGAAGGGCAACGGAATACTTTTGAAAGGATAGGTGTTAATTATTGATTTTACAACAAATTAACTTCAATACTGATAAGTACTTAAATAAAAATATAATAATTTCACAGATAATTTTCTTGGGTTTATTCCGACACCAAACACGACCACCATAGTAAGAAATAAAAATTACTTCAGTTAAAATACAATAATCAAGTATGAAAATTTTTATATATTCTCCACAACACCAAAACGACCACCAAAGTCAGAAAATATGGATCCCAAATTTAGCAGAAAAGGGGGCAAAAAAGAAAAACTTAAATTAACTTTAAACACCAACTTGTGTAAACAAAACCTTAAAAAGATTGACCTTAAGGATCAACTTATCAAGAGATTAACATTAACAACCAAAGTTAAGAAAAATAATTAACTAAACAGAATTTAAATAGTTAACCAACCAAAAGTAAAGAAGAAAATTTAATTACACAAGCAACTTAAAATCAGTGTTAACCAAAACTGTCAAGAGAACAAATTAAATGACTACAATTACTTTTAAACAAACCAAAGAACTTAAGTTCAACTACAAAAATTAAAACAAATTAAACTTTAAGTCTGAAGCAAAATAAGTTAAACATTACCTTTAAAACAACTTAAATCACAACTGAAATAAGTAATACATAACATAGTCGACAGCGCTCAAAAGAGATATTTTCTTTGAAATATGGTACCCGGAATTTTTCGTGCTTACAATACTTCGTTTACTTCTTACAAGGAAATAAAAAGAGATTGCAAAACGTGTTTTGGCAATGCCTTAAGAATCGGAATGTTGTCTCTTCTAGAAATGGCTCAATAGTTTCTAATCAACTTAATTCAACAATTTACAGTACTTCAATGTAAGAATCAAAGATTTCAGTAAATACGTAATAATGATTTAAAAAATTCTTGCAATACTGTGTAGTTAAACTTTTGATATTTGTTCAAAATATTGCTTTTTTGAAACTAGACTGGCGGATGGAAACACATCAACTGACAGTTATGTGAATTCTACCGTAAGACGTTTTTCCCCTGCGATTACAAACGCGTATTATTCTCCTAATGTGACTTGAAGAATGAAAAGAATTAGTAGCAGATTTAGAGTTTGCTTATTAAAAACATACTCACATAACACTGAGAAGAATTATTTGTATCAGATATAAACCATTTATATTTTCCATGAAAATAAGCCTGACGACTGTTATTCGAAACAATTCTCCTTCAAAGTAAATAATGAGAATTAGTTCTAGTCTTGTCTTTGTAGCACTAATTTCCTTTGGCTAACATGTCTCGCTTTAATTTCAGTGCTGATATATGATCTTTCTAGAAATCACAAGATTTGTATTGCAACCAAACGTTACATTATTAAATTAAATCACATTATTCAATCTCATGAAAAGAGACAACATTCTGCAACATGCTTCCTCCTTGATACTTCGTGTCAGTGCTGCGTTGCAGTAAAGTGGACAGATATTAACTTGCGTGATGTCAGTGCGGGGAGTTCTGTCCGATCTTGGCATTCAGTAACAAATAACGGAGCAGATGCCATTGACATTTATCTGGAAAACTCCTTCCTTTGATTCAAAATCGATGACACTGTCACTGTAAATATGGTGTTTGAAGTCAAAGATAGCCTTTTAAAATGAGTTCCTATCGATTTGCTCGCGTAAGCACGTTCGTTTGAAACCAGTATTCTCTATTTTATAACCTATCTCTCGAAGATGCTAATGGATTGTTATAAATTTATTCTCAAAAGAAGTTTGAGAAAAATGGGTATTGTAAATATACAATCAGTGAATGAACAATGTAGACCTCTGAATAAAAAAAAATCCAAAATCACTGGAATTATATAGTTTCTATCAAACGTAGGTTTAATTTTGTCTTCTGGGAATGACAAGATTTAAGATATATGGTATGGTATATTTAATTGTAGCAAAGTACTCAATGCTCAAGGGGAGGAATGCTTTCGTGGAAGACTTATGAAGGGAAACTGATTCTTATACTCTTTGCGATTTTACCCCTTAGCTGCTTTGTAAATATTTTGGTAGTTTACGAACAATGCAAACCTTTGAATTAAAAAAGCGCTAAAATAACAAGATCTGCAATAAATTTTGATTTATTTTATCAAGCCCTAGAAAAGATTAAATTTTATGATGATCTCTTGGTGTTGGTAATAAATTGTTATAAAACTATGATCGGTAAATGTCCGAAAAAATTCGGTCTTGCAAATACACGAGAAGTTAATGACCAATATACACACTATAATTGAGAAGAAAAACGCCAAAAACACTGGAATTATCTGTACTAAATTTATGTTTGCTTGTCAGTTGAGAAGGCCAAATGTTATGGTTATCCCTCTCTTTAATTGTCATAAACCTGTACTCAGGATAAATCTGAGGAAAACGGGTATTGTATATACAATATTGCCAATGAACATGCAAACCAGACCTCTGAATAAAACAAATGCAGAAGAACGGTAATAATATGACGTCTAAACAAATATAGGTGAAATTTTATGGACCGTAGGAAAGAGCAAATTTTATGGTTATCGCTTGCTTTGATTGCGATAAATCTGTACTCAGGAGATTAAATATAGATGAAACTTTACCTATCCCTTGAAAATATAAAATTTTATTGTCATCACTTGATTTGATTGTAACAAATCTCTACTTAGATAAGTCTAAGAGAAACGGGTATTGTAAATATACTGTCAACGAACGTGCAATGTAGACTTCTGAATAAAAACAAAATCCAGAAGAACCGAAATAATACGACCTTTATTAAATATAGATTAAATTTTATGTATCCCTTGAAAAGATCAAATTTTCGAGTGGTCCAGAATTCGAATCCTGGGGAGGACATAGCATATTTTTCGCAACTTCCGCTCCGAAATAAAAAGTGCCTAATAGTTTTTACATCCTTATGTCTTCTTACTTCGTCTGACAGCCATTTAGCGAGATAAAATTGCTATATGCAATATTAAAATCATATGTGATTTCAAACGATTTCATAATAACACAAATAAAAAAAAATCAATCTTCAGTACTTCTTTTTTTTTCATTGGAATTATCTATAAAACATGATGCTGGTTCAGCTGGCGAATGCAGATACTGAATTTAATCAAAGATGTTTCTCTTATTTTAAATTTTGTTAGTACGTGACAATGCTTTATCTCTTAAAGGAATACGAAATTTGAATTATAGTTTACAATATTAAAAGCAGTAAATGCTTTTAGAACTCGATAATGATTCAAGGGTGTTTTATTTTTTACGAAATGTATACTAGTATTCTGAAATAATGCATCGGAGAAAATAAAATATTTATTTCTTTAAATTTAAATTTTTATAATTAAATAGCAAGCAAAAGATCTGTAGTTGCCATTTTTACAGGAACTGATGAGCAGAAAGTCAATTACGTTAATAAACTCAATTACGGAATAAACGCAACGTTAGCAAAAGTTGATAAACTCAATTATGGAAATGTGTAATAAGAACATTATTCAGAAAATTTATAAAATAACTTTAAGCGGATTTTTCCAGCAAGATATGTAGCTAGAAAATTTATTATAAAAACCTTTTCGGCAATTAATACAAAAGAATTCCTGAAGATTTCGACCTTAAACGATTTTGCTTAAAGCTTTAACCTTTAAGCAATTATATCTATCACTGTGAAATAAGTAAAAAGAAACAAATTATGATGCAAAATTTGAGATTACAGTTTAACACCTCTAAACAGCATCTTTAAACACCTATTATTAAAGTTTAAAAATTAAAAATATGAAGGATTCCTAAAATTTAAAAATTAACCGCAGTCTTATTTTAGTGCGCATATTTCTATTTCAATTTAACGCTGAAAACAATTTTATGCTAATATATAAGCGCTTTAGTTTAAAAATAATTCCCTAGAAATTACAGATACAGAATATAAAAACTTTCGTTAAAATGAGCTCTCCAAAATGGCAGAAGCAAACGGTTGGAAAAAGTGATGCTATTTCGTCGTCAATTAACATCTTTGAGAGATACTTGAACTTTTTTAATCTAAAATAAATCAGCATTATTTATGACGTAGTAATTCATTTATTTAACTGAGTCGCTTGTTCAAGAGACTCGCAACAAATATTTCCCTCAAGTGGCTATTGATCGCTTAACTAAACGCTTAAATATTTAATTAAAAGCATGGACGGTGATAGTAAAAAATGCAAACAACGAAAGCCATTCCTTGCCATAGCTGCATTCAGCCAGCTTTACGATATGAACTTCTCGTAAAGCAGTGCCTTTGTTTTTTGGAATCCAGTTTTTGCCCTTGTAGATTGGACTCTAGTTTCAAATCAGCCAACTGCAGATAATTTTATTCAATACTTTTTATAGTGATAAAAATGAAAATATTTAATTAAATTATTTGAAGGATGAATTCACGTGTAGAATTCTGATAAGTAAATAGCGTTCTGTTTTTCAAATAAAATATTAGATTTAATGAAAGTTTTCAAAGCTAATTTCTACAAGCGAGGCAAATTTTTGACAGTTTCGTTCTGTATAATAATGTGCAGACATTAGAGCAAACTTGGAAATGGGATGAAAAACAAAATGTAATCCTCACTCTTATCAATAAATGTCTGACGAAGAGAGTTTGCTTATAATATCCCAGAAATAAATGCTGATAACAAAGAACTATTTGGCTTCCCCGTCATAAAGTTTCCAGCTTATATATCAAGATCAAACATCAAGTTTTTAAGAAATTTTACAAAAGAAGCAAAAGTAAATATTATTCAATTTATCTACATCACTATTAAATATCTAGATGCCTGGACGAAAAAGTGTTTGCTTTCTGTACGGTGGAGGGAAAAAACATAAATAATATGGCAGCAGGTAATATAAGAGTTTATGACAAGGAATGTTTTCAGAGAAGTCTAAATGTGAGCATTATATTTTATATAAAACTTTTAAAACTTCAATCCATATTTATTCCACATAATTAAAAGTATACGTAATAAGAATTCGAATACAGTTTTAATATCTTTCTCAGTATCGGTCATGCAAAGGGTTAGCAAACTTGTATAAATCTTACACCGTTTTGTCTAGATAATTTCTCAAATAATACTTTCTAGAAGTTTTGATGAAAATAATAATAATAAAAAAATGGGCGTTCAGGATTAAAGCAGCCACATCGTTCAATTGTCAGAATCGGAAGTAAGGTGGACAGAATTAACATATTGTTATACAAGTAATAACAGTAACGGTAATCAAGAAAATGAAAAGTACTTTTAAACTTCTTTAAATAAATGGTATGAAACAATTTTAAGTTCTTAATCATTCGTTAAGGGACTAATGGTTTAGTTTTCTAACTTCTAACTTTTTAATTATCTAATTTCTTAATCATTTGCTAAAGAAAGACTTTAATCAGGTTTGATTTGTAAAAGACTGAAAAACAATATTGTAAATTCTTTTTGGTCTACTTTTATTTCCTTTTATAGGATCCTATAAAACACCATCAAATGAATATTTACTGAATTTAGCTATATGGTTGTTTTTTATAGTTGTTTTCTATATAGTTTATTTAATCTGAGTACTTAATTTCAGTATTCTTCCATTGGAAATCCATATTTTTTAAAATTTGGATACAATAATGCATTACTATTTCCATTTCTAACCCATTACGAATTAAACACACCCGCAAATCATGAATTATTCCTTTTAAGCTTCAAATTTGGGGAAAAGTACGCATCTAGATTCTATGGCTGAATATTCTACAACTGAATATAATTTTCCCATTTATAGGCTTCTTTATTCGTACAATTAGCTTATTAAACAGTTGCCTGTTTGTACTGAGAACTTATTGTTAAATCAGGAAGTACATTCCAATAAAAGAGATACCTTGCTTTAATAACAATGTGTCACAATTTCGGGATTATCTATAATTTTTATGCCATTTTAAACAAAGCTTTTTTTATTAAAAAGATGGACGGATATAGTAAAAAAAAGCAAACAACGAAAGCCAATCCTTGCCATAGCTGCATTCAGCCAGCTATACATATGAACTTCTCATAAGTAAAGCAGTGCCTTTGTTTTTGCAATTGCTTGGACGTAGATTCAAACAAAATATTAGTTTGAAAAAGGAGTGGATTAAATTATTTAATTACAGGTAAACTCTTCAAGACTAACTACCTGATATGTGCTAGGAGAACTTTCCACAGTAACTTTCTGATATTTATAGATGCATATAAAGAAAATCATATATCCTCTTGCAGGTAAACAGTTTTATCCGTTGCAGCCGAGCGGCAGCCACTGTTTGGCTGCGATATCCAGTTGTTAGGCCAAAGACCACCAAGAAAATGAGGGTTGGTATCTAACAGAATGAAAAATTAATTTCTCTTCCTTGCAAAAAAAAATCTATTAAATAAAAGGCTCAAGCGATAGCATCTACAGAATCAAAATTCAGATAATAAAAGTATTTTTTATAACATTTATATAAAAGCAGATCGAACCAAGTGAAGTGGAAACTAAGCAAAAAAAAATTAGATGAATGCAGAAACAATTACCTCCATTAATTAAAAGTTATAAAATTATGAGTCTCATCATGCGTTTTTTCTACGTTTCAACAACAACAACAACAACAAAAAAAAAAAAAAAAAAAAAAGAAGTAAATCAAACAAAACTTGATGTCAGTGTATGTAAATTTAATACCTTTTCTGTAAGTTTGAATTGCCCACCATGGAAAGCTACGCAGCTTCCCTCCATTCATAACCTAAAACAAAGCAAGTGATTGAAGGCCATTATGTGAGGGATATTTAGGCCCACCATCGATTGGAAACGAAGGACAAAGTGCTCATTTAACCGGCAGAATGACCAAAGCGAGGCTCCAACAGGTCGGCCAAGCACCCAAATGGGATGAAAGTGGGGCAGATGGCGTGGAAATAGCCGATTGTGCATATGACACTCTGAACGATCGATGGCTCTTAATCGACTAGTTGGAGGGAGAAGTCTTATTTTCATTCTATTTCTTTCCTCCTTGAGATCCAATATCGAACTCTCTACCTCTCTCGTTTGGTCACACGGGAGGAGAAATCTCCAAGAGAAAAAAAATAATTGCTTTGGTAAGAGACCAATAAAAATGTATAGGCAATTAAAAGACCTTAATCATCTTTAATTGATGTCGGTTTATATTGATTTCAGAGCCATTTGTTTCCCATTAAGGTGCAGATGTGTTTCCTTAAGTGATCAGAAAGGTATAATGAGTTTGATTTCCGCTTATCAGCCTCTAAATGAAACAACTGGTTTGGACACTAATATTTATAAAGCAGTGATGTACTGTTTCCTAGTTGCAAATGTGATTGATTCCGCAGTTTAGGTCAGCTATCATCTAATAGAAATTAATGCGTAAATAAAAACGTTTAGATAATGCTCCTAATTGGTAATAAGCAACTGATGGCGAAGCCTTCGATGGTTCTTTACCTATTCGGCGGCTGTTCGGTTTCGGTGAAGGAATTGTTAATCGAGAATATCTCGTACTTACTCTAAGTTTAGAGAAAGCTCATGCAGCCAGCCTTTGCACCAAACACGTGTCTGGTACATATATATAACTCCAGTAAAAACATCATTGTTTTTGTGTTTATGGCTGCTTGGCCATTGACTGGCATTTAAATCACTAAATTTATGTGCTCTTTCGTTTAGATTTACCGAGAGAAATTAAGCATATATTAATAAATATATAGGCAATGCGACCGAAAATCTTAACATAGCATAGATATACATTCACTCAATTTTTATGTAAGTTTTTACCATAGCAATAAATTTTGGCATTTACTAAAATTAAAATTTATAGTAATTTCAAATCAAATTTCCTTATCCATGTTTTCTGGCTAATCTACGTATATCGCGAAAATAAATATAAGCATTATTTAAGAAAAATGCAGAAAACATCCTCTTAATCAGTTTAAAATAAACGTTTCCTTTTAATAAAATGGCAAATAATTAATACAGATGTAAAAATTTTGGATTTTATATTTCAACATATGCATTCAGAAAGCACCAGTTTCGATTTCCTTTGAGTAATAAAACCGCAATTCGTAACACCCAAGTAGAATTCTCCTATACTTCTTTCAAAAAGTAAGAGGTAGAAATTAAAATAGACATTTACAAGAACAATGTTTTATCTTGTGTCCTCATCTGAAACGAATATAAGAAGCAGAAAGCAGTTGAATCTTTTTGAAGTTATTGTGAGAATGAAGTAAAAATATTCATCTGAAATAAATGTTGTTATGATTAAACTGTGTCTTTAGAAAATAATTAACAAAATTACATGTAACAAAATTTACATTTCTGTTGTATAATGAGATGGAGGCGAAATATTTGAATGGTATAAGAATACGATAAAGATGAAAATAGAGTATTTTTAAAGGAAAGTAACTCTTATTCGCATTACAGATGGCGAAAATCACTTTAATGTTCATGCAGCCTATCCGTTAGCCGCTATTCATAATATGAAATTTCATCAGTTTGAAAACGTTATAAATTATATAACAATCTTTTTAAAGAGTTATGAAAGTTATCACAAAGGTAGTAAAAAACTAAGAGAATGTCTAAAATTTTCAGTCTGTGGGAGAGAAATATTTATTTTGAAACAAAAGCATGTATCTGCATGAAGTTATTTTATAATGACCGTATTTATAGCTATATAGTATCATTGGTATACAGTATTGTGAATTCATCTATAGATTTCTTGTACATTTGTTTTCTCGTAAAAATTTCTTGCATAATATTATTAGTAAATTAATTTGAGATATGATTCCATCCATACTAATATATTTAATAGTCAAACATTGTGTTCTGATCAACAAAGCAGCAAGCATACATTTCTTTAAAAATGTTTCCCACTGCAAGAGATATGTCTGGGCCTCTTTATTAAAATATTTACTTAAAAATTGTTTGCATCTGACGATTTACAGCTCATTGCTTACAGCCTTTCAGAACCAATAATTTCACTTCCAGTTGTGATATAAATCAAACAATCACAGAAGTTAATATTTATAATTTCGAACTTATCATATTAGATATTCAGAAAATTGTATTGTATATTTTCCGTGAATTTTATATAAAACTCTGCTGGTTTCGATGGTTTTATCTTAGGCCCATTTTTGTAACTGAAAAAATATTCTGCAGTCAGATTAGTTTTTTTGCTCTTTAAAAAGAGAGAATTACAACAGTTGCCCTTGAAGTTGATAAAATTTTGTATAAAATGTATGTCAGTCTACGAAGTTTCGTCTCCTTTAACCTTATGTTTCATATTCTTTTTTTTTGGGGGGGGGTTCTTAAAACTCTCAATGACTCTAATCGGAAGTTATTGGCCTTCATTGTGCATTATCAGATTAGGCATCTAGAAACATGTACAAATGAAAATATCATAAATATCAGATTGCATTTTTTATGCTCCAGAGAATTTAAATTTATTCTCTCGTATAGATATTATTGTAAATATTCTGATGAACCTTAGAAGCTGCTTTTATTTTGTACTACAGTGGGATTGAAAGCCCTTTGTTATAAATTTCCATGCATTTGTTTTGCTGGTCATTAAACTGTGATTTTAGTATTTCTAAATGCAAAATTAATTGCAGCATGTTAATAACCTTAGCAGATCTGAAGGTATCGGATTTCAAGCTATGTAAGATCTGGCAACAGATTTAAGGCAAATTTATAACATTTACCCAAATATCAACTAATTCATTGTTTTTATGAAGTATCCCAATTCATCTGTATGGAAGTTCTTCATCTAAAAATGTATGCAAAGTATCATTTTATCTATTTTACTAAGTCAATAAAAATCACTTTGCTGCATTCGCAATTTAGTAACCACGTTTATTAAACTGTAAGTAAACATGCTTAATATGTCGTAAGCATGCTTATTAAGTCATAGTTTAGTAAACATTCTTACTAAACGTCTAGCCATCCAAAAAGCAACAATATGAAGGAAGCATAAGTTGCATCATTGTGTATACCGCGATGCAATATGCAAATGATTACGATTTTAGCGCACGTCCACATCACGGATCACTGTAGTGCTCCTTACAATCCATATATAAAGGGAGGAAAGGGTGTCATTCTGAAAGGTAATTGTTCTCTCGTAAGATTTTTTTGCGTGTATAGCTTCAATACGAACTCTTAGAAAAACACGAATATAATTCGAGGACGTTTTTAAACTCGACAGAGACAGAATCGTTGCATACAGTGATTGCGGATTACCCTTCCGGGAAATAAGTCATCGTGCCGGATGTAGCTAAGCAACAGTTATGAGAATATGGTATTGGTGGGTGCAAAAATAAAAAACTGACAGGCAGGAGCAATTGCAACCACTTCGTCTCGCCATTCCACATAAAGACTGGCATATTGTGCATGGCACATCCGCCAATCATATCACAATTTATGCAGTCAGTAGCATAACAATCGGTGTCTGCACGAACAATTCAACGTCTTTTGCAGTAGAATGGACTGTCCGCTAGGCGACGTCCTCTAGGTTACCTTTAAACCACAGGTGTCTGCGTTTGGGATGATGCACTGAATGGCAGATATGAGTATCCGAATGGCATGATATTTTGTTTTCGGAAGAATCACGCTTCTGCCTGTTTTACAATAATTGTCAGATTAGAATTTGAAGACACAAAGGAGAGAGACTGCTCGACTACTGTGTTATGCATCGTCATACTGGTCCTATATCCGTTGTTATATTATGCGGTGTGTTATTATTATACACATTATTGGTAAATTTAGTCAATGTTATATTTCTGAAGTTTTGCAGCCTGTTCTCCTTACCGTCGCTGATTGCCTGCGATCACATTTCAACAAAACAATACGTTGCACGCAATGCGACCACAAGTTGCACGCATTGTGCAGGCTTTCTTCTTGACCCGCCATCACGTAGTGTTCAAACTTTCGTTTGCCTACCATATCGCATTGTTGCGTTCTTCAGATCTATCTCCAATCGAATATGTTTGGTCAATGACTGGAGTCAGTCCGGGTATACCAAATGAATTTTGGCTACGTCTGAAGACAGCATGGGCTGTCATTTTCCAACAAAACGTCTAAACACTTAACACGTCGCGACAATGAGTGAAAGAAACACTTCTAAAGCCTCTTTCACTCATTTCCGTGGCGTGTAGTATCAGTTACTGACTAACATGGAGGCAACACTCATTGCTGATTTCCTTGCTTCAAAGACCGCTGCATTTCAAATCAGTTAATATTGATAATATGTGTAATTGCTGAAGTAAATAAATTTGTCTTTGATATCTCTTGTCCTTCTTTGTGCTACATTTTGGATGACCAGAAGTGTATATTAAATGCAACGTTTCTTCTTTGGTACTGATTACCTCCGTCATGTTTCATTCACTACTCTTTATGCCTCGACTTTGGTTATTTTGCTTCTTGTTTTAAGAATAATCACACAAGAATTAAAGTACGGTTTAATAGGAGATTTATTTTCGTGTAGAACTTCCTAAGGCAAAGAGGCTTGTATTATGTTGCACGTGGGGTAAATTACTTTTTTCCGTCAACTTTAAACTAAATTAATTAAAAGAACTGAGGAATTCACTTGGAGGATTTTCGCGATCAAGAGAAATTTGCACAGTATTTAAAACAGGAGAACGAAATATTTTTTTAACCCATCTTGCGAAAACATGAGACCTCTCACTTATGCCAACTTTGACTGGTGTATTTCAATTTGAAAAACCTCCGAGCATAACAGAAATTAATAATCATTTTAAATTTTGAGTATCGAAAGGAAAATTAATAAATCCTACATACAGATTTTTATAAATGTTTGCTATGCTTTAAATGACACATTCTGTAAGAGCAGTTACACTTATATTCTCGTTAGCTATTAGGTAATAATGCTTTGCCTTGTTATGAATCCTATCGATCTGGCAGTGACTACTTTGATAAAACCGCTAAACAATAGTAGTCCAATCTGGCTCAGAATTTCATAGAATAAGATGGCTGCATATGCCATTTCATGATTTTTTCCAATGTAATGTAAGTACGAGCTATTTTTGCTTATACAGTTCTCTACGAAGTCACACTTTTGCTTAATTTAGTGCTAAAAGCTCACAGCATTTGATACATTACCAGTACTAATTAAACAAGCAAGCAATAAATGTTCTTATTTCTTAAGCAGTATGCAAATTTCTTTATTATTCACATTTTTTGGGGGGAGGGGGAAGTTATTTCTCAGTACCGTGAAGGATGCAAAACCTCAGTTTATTTTTGTCAATAGTAACTGTACATTTATTCATCATACATGCGAGAAAATTCATTCAAGAAGGTGTATGCAAATTTAAAATATATTATTTATAGTTCTTACTGTAGAATTATCAATTTTCTAATGCACAATTTTATGGCATTTTTAGTATACTAAGTGCTAAAGGCAAGCAAATTTTAAGACAAGAGATTTTGCATCCTTTGAAAATGGAACTTCTTATATGGACTGTAAATTCATCTTCTAAAATTTTCATAAAATATATTTTCTAAAGCTACTTTTCACCAAGCTTTCTTCGAAACATCAAAACAAAATCTACAAACCAACAAGAATGGATACGCAAGTGGAATTAATGATTGATGTTTTAGAAATCTGTCTGTATAGAACCCATCGTCTTTAAAGTAAATCCATGAAGTATTTAATTGGCATTAAGTGACTCGCACATCAACATGTCAAGAGATCAAAAAAAAATAAAAACATTACTCATTATGATTGTCTTAAATTGACGATAATAATCATTATAGGAAACGCAAGTATCATTCTTTTATTTGCAATCAAATTCTACATAGTCAAGTGTTTATTTTGTGATAAACATAGAAATTATCATTCTTTGATATCATTAGGGCGTATGCTACTATGCTTATGCATGACATTCAAATGGATAATGCTTATGTATGTCTTAACAAATGTCTTCTGAATTACATTCACGGTGCATATACTTACAAAAAATACCATTTATATGCACTATTAATTATTTACATAATTAAGTGATAATGAACCCAAACATTAATAATTAATAACTTTTAGTTTTTCAATATATATATATATTAATATTTATATGTATTATTATTAAATTTTGTAAATATAAAAATTATTAAGAAGAACATATATAGATTTTTAGTCGCTCAGTCTGTCGCACTACACGAAACATATTTTTAATTTGTAAGATTAATTTTAAACTTTCGGCCCCAAATCAAGAAGTTTTGACTAAACTAAAATTTCTAAAACTAAATTTTAAAACTAAAATTTCGCAGCAAAATAACAATATTTATAATAATACAAGGTAACAATAATTGTTAGAACTACTGATTACAATACAATAATGTATTATATCATTATTGTATTGTAATCAGTAGTTATCAGCAGTACTGTGAACAATATTTACAATAATACAAGGTAACAATAATTGTGAGAACTACTGATTTGCCATTCTTCTTGCATATATACTAGGTTTAGTGGTATAATACAATTTAACAACTCCAAACTAAAAAACGCTTAATCACGGGCTTTGACTTGACAGCTGAAACTTAAAGGACGAATAAAAAATAGAATAGAAAGATTTGTAGTACAAGATATTTCAAACGGCATGTGAAAATGACGTAAGGAGGAAGGAAAAAAAAGTTACCGTCTGCATCTGGTGATGTAACAGGTATTTCCTGTGCGGGTAACACAGATAAAGAATAGGTAAGGACATAAAGATCTTCCAATTGTTATGAGAATGGAGTTTAAGAAAATATCGAGCACAGAACGAGCCTTGGACCTTGTCCGAAACGTTTACATGTAACTCTGATAATAACAAAAAATTTCATGTAAAACTATTTGTTTTAAAGAATTAATGTGACTTAAAATTAAACGACATATATATATATATTGTTAATTAACCTATGTATTTTAATATTATTGTTTCGCCTTGGTATAGAACAAAAGGAAATATAAGGGTGTTCTCTTTTAACCCAAGACACTTCATACCACAACAAAAACTCTGCTAAGCATCTCCGCGCATTTGATAATAAGAAAACGTTTTTTCTCGATTTCAGATATATGAGTACGCTCGAGTTCTTGAACTCGAACAGAATTTTTGTTGCTTCATATAGGAAATGAGGTAAGAACGAAGACGATGTTGTCTCCCCTACATCTTATTAAATGCACTGGATAATATCCATGCAATCTTCAGTAAAAATATAGTCTACCAGTGTTAGATGAAGATCCTAAGCCGGTGAATCAAAGCATGAACTTAAGACGTCAAAAAACAAAGATCTAAAACGAGCAGGAACTACAACATTAATGGTATGAGAGTTTTACCAGTCTGTAACGCTTCATATCGGGAATAAACGGGAAGCATGATGTGACCGACTCAGTAACCAATCATGTTGTTTAAGATTCACTTGATACGCTCATCACGTTAAAGCCTTCCTCGGAGTGATGGATTAAAGCCTTTGAGTTACGAATTTGCATAGTGATGCTTTATTAGGCGTGTTTGTCGAAACCTAAAGCTCTGCGTTGCTTCCTGTAACAATTTATTGCGTTCTGTAATATTTAGAAAGTTAGAATTTACATCAGGTTTTTGTCAACATAAAATCAGTGTGTTTCCCACTGCATGCTCATAGGACACTATTTTTTTCTCTGTTCCCAGAATACCTATCTTGATATAGAAGGTGTTACAAAAGCTACGCTTATTTCATAAGTGAAAAACTTCAAATGTTTAAGTAGTCTACTACCTTATATTTTATCTGTATTTTCAATTAACCCAGATATTAACATTATTACGCAATTTTCAGAATAATCTGGGCTATATTGGTTATCTGTGTATTAAACAAAACCTAACCGATAGTCTGTCCACATTTGAAAGTGACTATACACACCTTTAACACATTCATAGAAGATTAAATAACAAAAGGTTTTTTTATATGAGTTAATATTCTAAATTATGATTAAACATTTCGCGATAATTTCGGATCTTTCAGAAAAATGATATGATTGGTCCTAAACTAATACATTCAGAGAAACAAGAAGTAACGTAAATATTATTTAACTTAAAACCAACTTAAATATTTTTGTTTATAATTTGTTACATTGTATTCGTAGGTTAAGTTTCTAGTGCCTCCTCTTTCTGTTACCTGTCTTCGCATAAAATAATGTAAGTTCTCTCTGAGCTCTGAAAACATTAAGGAATATTATGCACTCTTCTTTGCTTAATCTTTCTCCAATATTTACATTTCTCAATTTTTTTCAAGTTCAAACTATAGACATTTATAATGGACAACATATTTTAAAATTCCATCTTTACATCAATGTAAAATTTTTATTTACCGTGAGCTTTATTTAGCGTCATACGCCATGATTGTCACGAAATTCCTAAAACTGGCCATCCATCATACTATCGGCAGCTAGGTGAGAGCGAAAAGAAACCGCTCGATAAACTAATGCTGAGAAAATATAAGAAAGTTTCCCAAACTTCAGCCGAAGAATAAGAGTGAAAATCCATCTGTTTTTCTTGCACACCTTTGATTGAAACTTTCTACTTTTATGGGAAGAGTAAAAGTTATAGTTTCTTGTTTATATGAGTAAGTAAAGTAAATAAGTTGAATAAAAACTAAGATACTTTATAGCAATAATATTTATGTGGTTTAAATATTTGGTATTTTCTTTAGTAATTAATTTTCTGTGCTTAAAGGAAAATTTAAGACTGCATGAAATTCTTCTATTTTGCCATCAATCAAATTATTGACAGTTATGTTAAAAGAAAAAAGATGGTAAGAGAGTTTGCACTGCTTAAAGAAAATGCAATTTTAACGGTATTTTGGGTATGGAAATATTGATCTTGTCAAAAATAACATTAAGTTCGTCCATGATCCCGAGCCAAAACAGTAAAGACTAAAGAACTGAAGTTTAAAGAAAAGTATTTTTATCAAATGGAGCGTAGTCATTAGTGTATTAAACGATTCGATCTAATTTAGTCATCGTTTTCAAAATCTAATAAAATATAATCTCTGCTTAAGAATTAATTTTAGAATCTTTAACAAATACATTAAACAGCATAACAAACATTCTTATGCATAAATGATGCATATTATGATGTATATTATGCATATCATGATGCATAAAGGAATCTGATTTTGCAGTTAATATAGAAATATGAAACCCTCTATGACATAAAATATTCTCAGTTTATTCCGTTTAAGCCGCAGTGTTCCTAAACATATCTAGGATATCCTGAGTGTCTTGATTTTCAGTGTGGGAGAACATTCGTATTGACATCCTGAGGATGTCTTCTTTAATTCATTATGTCCTAATATATGAAAAGATGTCCAAACATATTGAATATCTCAGATGAAACTGAAATAAACTGACATTCAAAAACACAAAATTACATAAATTTTCCGAACTTTTCTTATTGCCCCGTAGCAACTTTAGAAGGAGGTCCTGAGGTTATGCCTAGGACATACAGAGGCTGTTCGTACATTTTTTAGACGATTTTGCTTTGCTATGAAAAATGTCTGCTTGGAAATGGTTTTAACTGCAGATGCATTTTTGAAAGTATAAATTGTCGTCTGCTACTTGAGAGTTTTATTTTCGTGAAAAATAACACTTTTAAAGAAGAAATGGATAGAATGCTATGTTTGTGCACTTTCGGCAGAAAATTATTCGTATTTAGTTATTAAAAATACTGCGAAAGCCATGGTTATTCGATATGTAAAGCTATAATAGGTAATATTTTCAATATGAAAACAAAAAAACGTCAAAGTTTGGCTTCAAGTGGGAAAAGTTCTTCCATATACGAATCCAAGGAAAAAACAGATTTTTTCGAATATTGGAAAGGTTAGATAACTAAAGCTAAAACAAAATCCTGCAAGTCAAAGAATAGTTGCAAAATCATTAAAATGTTCAATATTCTGTGTCAGCTTTAAACAAAGTAATTAATGCTGATTTGATCTTAAAAAGACGAAAAACCATAATGTGCATCCTCATTCTTCACGAATTAACTCCGAACGCTGCAGAATTCTTTATGAGAAGCATTTATTCGGACAAAAATAGAAAAATGTTGAACAGAATGTCACAATAGACGATTAGTATATTTAAATGACTGCGACAAAAAGAGATCATTTTACCATCAACAAAGAGAAAAAACCTTAAAACATGGCTCAAAGAATCTGTTTTAGAAAAGGGTTTACGACTGTTGCTGGTTTTTCATATAACAGCAAATTAGAAATAAAGAGAGTGAAGAAAAATGTTCAGATTAACTCCACATACTATCTGGAACATATTTTGCACCTAATTTTTCAAACATAAAATACCTTCTCTTTACCCACAGTGTCATCAATCAGTAGAACTGCGTTAAGACAAAGGAAGCAGCTACAAGTCAAAACCCACTGTTGACTTCCTAAAAATAAATGGAACAAGAAACGGGTGATCAAGGCCATAACCCTTCACTCACATCCTAAATCTTCCGATGAATGGCCCACGGATTTTTGCGCTTTTGGATTTTTAAAAAGCGGTTGTCCAAACGTTGACCTACAACCCTCCTTGGACTTTGGTAACTTGTTTAAGAGGAATAGGACGGATTAACCTATTTTAGGGCCCTAGACATTTTCCCCTGCCGGGCCCCTATATCCGGGCAGTTATGTTATTTTTACGAGAACTTTCTAAGAAAATAATAAATGATAGGTATACAATAATGATTAACAAAAATAGTCAGTTTTTCAAAAATCTTTAATATAGTTTCTATTGTTAGTATAATTATAAGCATGCGTTTAATCATGTATCAATTTAATGAATAGAATTGGAACTTTTTGTTTGTATGTCATAAATTCAGGAAACGGAATTTATTCTGTCAAATGTCAAAACCATAGTTTAAAAAAAGATTATGAAATTAATTAAAAAATCCTTTTTTCTGGCTTTCTGTTCTGCAAATCTTTCAATTATTTCTTCGTAATTAATATTGTCCAACGCATTTTGTTCTATGTATAGTATAGGTAGAGATGTTGATTTTGTTTGAGTTCCGTAAATAGTGTTTTACACGTTTTAACACAGAAAACAATCTTTCACTAGATGCATTCGATACAGACAAAGATAAAAATATGCGTAGGTAGGTAGGTAGGTAGGTAGGTTACGGAACACGGGGACTTCTGGTGTCTAACAGAGGTAAACAGGCATGTGTCCCACGCCCTCCTCTAACTAGAGCAATAGCTCCCTGGAGCTCCACAAAGCCACGCCAGGAGTTTATTGAGGTTGTCAAAGGGAAGCACATGGCCTTACAAGGGCGTTAGTAGAGTTGTGTTACAGACTGAAGAAGTAAGCTGTGGTGTTACAGGTCATAAGTAGTAATGGTAAGTAAAAATGCAAAAAGACATACACATAAAAACACATAAATACACATAAACAAATAATACACAAGACATAAAGCGCAAAATACATAAACACACAACACATAAAATAGGTACATATACATAGTCGCTTAAAGAACAAAAAGACATACATACATATTAATACGCATGGACACAGATGGAAATGCACTGGTACATAGAGACGCGAAAAGCACTTGAGAATTATTAGTATTGCACACTTTAAATTGGTGGACATGGGAGCTTAAACACACTAAATTGTTGCGATGAGCGGATATTGTAAATGCTAGTCCATTGGATTAGGGGGGGATCTTATCATCAGTACATTAGAGCGTGGAGTTCGAAGTCTGCTGACCGCGTCATTTTAACACGGTTGGCAAAGGTCTGTGTCCAATGCCGCGATAGTAGTATTAATGATGCTGGAGATTGAATTAACCGCTCCTTTATCCGTTACAAGGAACCGGTGATCGGCGTCTCTATTATTTGTATGTAGCGGAAGATGGTGTGCAGCCATTAAAGGACATTCAAATACGTAATGATCTGGTAACCCATCTGATCCGCAGACACTGACATCGGTATTTGAGATGCCGTGACGATCGCAATAACTTGGAAACGGGCCGTGACCCGTGATGAAGACGAGAGGTGCTACGGCGAAGAGTCAGTCGGTGGTTGAAAGTCCGTTTGCCTGTCTCGCATTCGGTCCACTCTCGTTGCCATTTGCTCATTCTATGCTCTCGTAGTAGGCCCTTAGATAAGAGGAGGGTGCAGGTACGGTGATAGGTTGGGCTGTCGGGTTGGAAATTGTATCTTTGGCCAACGTGTCTGCAGCTTCGTTGCCCTCATTATCCGCATGGGCCTTTAACCCATTCCAGGTTGAAATGGTATTGAGGGTGTTGCGTAAGGAGATGTTGGAGACTGAGAATGAACGATGAGACATGATTATGATTCTCAAGTGAAAGTAAAGTTCACAGGCTATCGGTATAGATGGTTGCTCGTAGGATCTGGTTACCTATAAGATATTGCACTGCAGCCGTAATTGGCAGCAATTCCGCCTGGAAGATGCTATTGTGAGTGTCAAGACGTCCTTGCCAGTCGTGTTCAATTTTTCCATTCTCACAGTGCACAAATGCACTGCCTACACAATTTTCCTGCTTTGAACCGTCTGTGTAGATCTGTATCCCGGTTCGTGGGGAGTGTGTCGGGGTGTGAGTCTGTTGCTTGTCAACTTCGATGTGGATTCCACTTCCTTTGAGAGCTGGATGGGTATGAAGAGAAGTGGAGGAACCTTTGAACCGTACTAGACTTATCTCAGGAGTAATACATTCAGAAATCTCAAGGATATTTTTGCGCTATGTAGGAAAACATGTAAAAATATTCAAAATGGTTAAAATAACAAGTTCCAGTAAGATAAAATTACAAAGGGCATTCTAGGTCAGATTGCATGATTAGAGTTCATCAGGTGATGTTATACGGTATTTCTCCCGCCTTCTTCGCATATCTTCGGGGTGTAGTTGCCAGCACTCTCGACGCGTATTCGAGAGGTCCGTGGTTCGACTCCCGGTGAGGGCATTGCTGATTTTTCATTTCTTTAGCTTCTTGAGGTGGAAAAAATACCTATTGTCTCTACAGTGGTGCCCGAACTAAAAAGGTGGTGGGTGATGATTCTCCAACACCAAGATTTGGCAATTGGATCCCCTAATCCCCAGTCGCCCTTTAAAAGGCGAAGTATATAAGGTATTTCTCCCGGCGTCTTCACATGCCTTGGCGGTAGTGGTAAGCACGCTAGAAGAGTATTCGAGAGATCCATGGTTCGAGTCCGGCGACGGCGTTGCTCTTTTTTCATTTCTTCAGCTTTTTGAGGTCGAAAAATACGTAATGTCTGTACAAGATCATGGAGTCAGTTTGTCTGAACCTAAACGTAAATTGAAATTCGTGGGTTTAGACCGGTTCGTAGTTTAGTAGATGACTGAAACACGAAAATATAAAGTGGTAGGTTTTAGCTTGGAATTTAGCAGGAGCTTTTGTAATTGCATAAGCATCCTGTAGAAGATATAGATCCTTGGGGAAGTAGCAACTCTAGTAAACAGTGTGGTAAAGAACAGATACCTAGCAGAGAACGTAACTCATAATCAAGACGGAATCACCGAAATTCCATCCTTCCAACTTCCTAACGGTTTGGTCCCAATATCCGAGAAAGTTTTCAGAAGTGCCGTAAGAAAAAGAAATTTTTTTGATTGTAATTTCCGAATACCTTCTCCACTTTACACCTGAAGACATTTCATTGACTATAATTGTAAAAAAATATTGCATTTCACTCCCCGCATACCATCGTAATGTGAATGGTTAGCAACTCCATCTGGAATTTGAAAGATTTTTGGTTTGAGTCCTTGAGAAAGCACAGCTAAGGTTTTGATTTGCTACTGCGTCTCTCACGGGTCCGCATTAAAATGTGGTAGACATTCAACGTTTCCTGGTCTTGTTATGTGGATTCCGTTCATCTTTCTGGATGCGCTTTAAGCGAGGAAGAATGCAAGGAATTATCGCATTCTCCTTACCGTTCTCTTGGAGTAAGTAGTTAGTATGCCCATTTGGCAGTAGAAATAGCTCTCGTTTAAATCTCGGCATGGTTATTTCTGATATTATATACTGCGTGGTTCTAAACTAATAACATCCGTACTAAAACGGCATTTGCATACTATCCGACCGTTCGGACATATGTATTTAAAGGCGCTGAAATATTATTGAACGCATTTATACGACCATGAGTGTAAGTAGAAATCATCAAACGCGTTATTTCACAGCAAACAAACTGAGCGCTTTAACTTTCGCATTAGGTATCATAGCCTCCATTGCATTTACGGTAGTAATAAAGCTACTGTAAAGTTGGATTTCTTATAAGCGAAATGGAAGCCAACCAGAAGTTTTTTATTATTAGTGAAAATTTCGATCATCTTTTATTAATAATCTGTACAAAGTTATAGTACTCAGTCCTTTCATTTATATCATTCTGATGCAAAGAATAAAAAATTCTTATTTTAATTATAAATTGAAAATCAAGGAGTTGAAGTAACAGCAGCACAATAATAAGAAACTGCCCCTTGAAAAGCAGTGGCTCCTCATGCACTATCAAGAAAATAATAATTGAATGAAACTATAGGAACCCTTTTAAACAAAAACTTAATAAGCTGTAAAATGATCTTAACCACTCATTCATCTGGAGAGTATATTTATTTCATAATGAAGTTTTATATTTTAAACTGTTAGTGCCAGAGAATTACTATGTAACTCTTTTAGTTGAAAACAATTTAATACTTGTGACAGAAGCTGGTTTATTAATGCAAACACACATAACAGTAGTGATTTTTAATAAATTCAAATTGTAGCAAAAAATTCAAACTAAATGATTAGTAAATAAAGATTGTTTTAAAAGCTATGTACAATATTATACATTTAATTAAACATTTACGGTAACTAGAAAGTTTGAAAAGTGTTATTAAGTCGATTTTATCGCTAAGCAGACAACGATTAAGCACGACTTTTTACATCTAGTATTAACATATTGCACTTCTTGCCGAAACGACGAATCATTATAAGAAAAGGATTTTGATCAAAGTTTGAACATTATTTTACATATTAAAAATATTTTCTATCCTTTCTTTTCTAAAAATTCATATTATTAGGAATTTAGTGATATTGTTGTGTTCCATAAGTTACTACAATTTGTTAAGTATGAATTATTCTTAAGCTATTGCCTTTGTATTATAAGAATCAAAATTAATGAGAAAAGGTTACACTACTTAAATATGACAAAGAATGCAAAGGCTATCTTCCTGAGAGATAGGACACCTTTGTGACGGACAGTCTAAGGGAAATTGCCTTGTATTCATGTTAGAAATGGGGAGCACCACAAAATAAACCATGCAGACAATCTGTTTGCAAGGGATCAAACCCAGGTCGAACTTCCAGTATTCGCTGTCTTAACTACTCGCCCAGTGATGGGAAAATATTAGAAAAGGATGAAAATTAAATAAATATGTTTCTTAAGGTTTATTGAATTTTAGTAATTGAACATGATTGATTACCTATGAAAATAAATTATGTTAAGTTAATTTTGAATATATTGAAGTTCATAAAGTGTTACTATCTATATAGGAAATATTATGATAAAAATTTGATAAAACCTTAAAATAAATTACAATTTTTGCAGCGCATAAACTTCAGTTTTAATAACAGGATTAATTTGAAATTCTGAGTTAATTTTAGGAATCACACACGCAAAGTATGGAAGAGCTGAAGTTATATTTATTTCACTAATAGAAATTTTTTTTTTATCATGGGTAGAGAATTTTATGGTAAAACCAAACAAAAAAGGGCTTTTTAAAGTTTGTCTCTTGTAAGCAGGGCATTTGCTGAAAGAAATTCCATAATCCAGAGAACTAGACTTTAAAAAAGTAATCCTTTGCTTAAAAAACAACGTATTCTTTCTGCCTTTTTTTTCGATTTATAAACAGGATTTTTTTCCCCTATTAAAAATAATGATTCGAGCGGTGCATTATAAAAGATAATTTAAGGAAAATAAGACATAGAACTTTTAAATGGTATTTTAATTAGTTCAACAATGTTAAGTACTCGATTATGTAGAATAACTCGCAGAAAGTAAAAAAAAAAGTCTTTTTCAAGCCTCAGTCTTTGATTTTATATAGGTGTACATATTTGTATGCGTTTGAGTTTTATTGCCTTGAGAGTTTCTGAGCTTATTCTCTTTTATAATAAAGTATGTTATTTGTCTAAATGTGAGAGAAATGAATAATTTTAAATGTTACTTGTTCATATTTATACATTTCTATGTTTCATTTTTTTTTGCATTTATGAGCGTGCTTTGTTAAGGAATAATTTTATGGAAATGTATGGTGCAGATGAAAATTTGGCAACTTTATTCCTTTCAGAGATATTCAACTATATATGTGTCACACCTAAGCATTTCAAATTTTAAAATATGACAAACCTGATGAAACTCTGGAGCCAAGCGAACACAATGTAAGAAAATTTTATCAAGTACGGTGATTTTTCAAAATATTTTTTAGAATATTTCGGATAATGTCGCTGCACATGAATAATGAAGTTGCTACACATAAACTGTACACTTTTAAAGAGATATTTATTTTGTTTAGATGGATATGGCAAGGCATGTGACAACTATCTGCGTAATGAGAGAGGCGCCTTTGGAGAAACCGCTTTATGTTAGGTTATCTGAATATGGAAAAATCACGAGGCCTATCTGGCTTAGGGAAGGGATGCTTTTGTGGCGAGTTTCTGAAGTGAACTGACCCTTATTCACGATACACATGTGGAAAACCTTGAAACCCAACCATGCACCCAGTCCATTCGCCTAGGACAGAACCCAAAGCAGGTCGAACTACCAATATTCAGCGGTCAACCACTCGGTCATTAGTGGAGTGGAGGACCTTTTAAGTGTTAAACCAGGCTGTATTCGCGTTCCGTCCGAAATCACAAAAGCCATGAAAACCTTTCTCCATTTAGACAAACAAGCTACGACAGCATATCCCTTAAGCTGTAACTAAATTTAAATCAAATATGAAAATAAATTAAATATCCTGAAATATTGTATTATATAATACAAGTAAGATGAAATGATTTGAAAATAAATATATACTCTATCTTACTGAACGTTCACATGTAATGATCTAAATGTACATACAATTTTTCTCCAAAGTTAGTGCTAAAATCCAAAGTTAATGCTTCAAAGTTAGTGCTAAAATCATCATCATTATTGCGATTTGAAAACTTAAACTGACACCTTTAAAACTGCTTTCTTCTGAAAGGTTGTTACAATGTCACTGGCTCGAAAAGACACTCTATAAATTTGCTTGTATGGTAAAACCTTTCGATCTTGACTGTCAAAATAAGTCTTCTTTTGTGCTATGGAGAAAACCTCGCTAATTCGACATCTTAAAACAATACAAGTTTAAATCGGCATCAGTTCCTCATCCTTGTAAACAAATGTTTTCTTTCCTCTGAGAATCTGGAATTCCCTGAATTTTGAAAATGAGATAGCCCAAGGAATACGAGTTTTGCAACATATCATGAAAAACAAGAGTGCAGATTTTCCAGTTTTTTGACAGCAAGTGGCTTTTAGATGTGATACACAGAAACACATCTTTAACTTCACGTCATAAACCAATACACGTTTAAATCTACTTCAGTTGTTTCTCCCTTTAAACAAATGTTTTCTCACTGAGCATCCGAATGCCTTGCGTTTTCCAAGAAAGAGCTTTTACTGAAAGAATACAAGTCATCAAAAGTATGATGAAAACAAGCAAACAGATTTTCCAGTTTATTCATAGCAAGTGACTTTCAGTTGCCAAGTGCAGCCCTGAACAATAGTTAAAGGACTTTGTTTCAAGGAAATGTTTTGCACGAAAATGGCTCCTCGGAAGTCTTCAGTTTTTATCAGTGAAAAAATTATTAACATTTGAAACAAAAAAATTCACAATGCTCAGATAAAATTTACTTTCAACTTAAAATATGTCTTTTATGATATCAGTGAAGCTATATTTAGGCAAATTAAATAAAAGACTTTTCAAAGAATTAAAGAAGAACTTGTCCACAATGAGCTAAAATATGTTGAGAAATTTAAATGTTAATCACCTAAGAAGAACTGCTAACTGATTATACGTGAGTTCTGCATCAGGTGCTAAATTAAACTGATTCCTGAGAAAACGAGTAGGAAATAATTTTAAGAAAAACATTAAACTTATTTTTTAAAAATTTGAGCAAATAGGTTACTTGAAAGTACATCAAAAGTTTACAAGTTGAATATGATAATAATTGAAAATCATACATGTTGAAAGGATTTTAAACAATAGACGAAAAGGCTAAGAGAGAAAAATTTCACAGAAAATCAAAAACATTTGATTGTCTTGAAAATTTCCCTTCCTCCGCTGAAAGTCTCACTGCAATCAAGTTATAGATATTGATTCTCAAATCAAAGTCTGTACTACAGACGTTAAACCAAGGCTTATTTAAAGTTTTCACGTTTCTATCCCATGAAGCAGATTCAAAGTTTATCGAAAACGTTTACGATAAGATGAATGTATAATCACCCTGCTAAATATTACTCAAATAATGAATTTTGCTTGATATCCTGTTATAAAAACTATAAACAGACTGCTTTCTACATTTAGGATTTTCGTTGTCAGAAATCTTCATTTCATCTGCACTTGTGCGGTACTTTCTTTCTTTCTTTGTATTAGTGACAAAACAGCAGGTTTATTGGGTTGGGTGTTCATCAATCTATTGGATCCCATAAGTTGAACAAATATAATAATGATAAAAAAATAAGCTTTGTGCAATGTCTTCCGGGACTTGACTATGTAAAGTGAGCAATATTGAAAAAAATGGACAGAGCAAAGAGGTAAAGTATAAGGTGGGGAAACTCCTATTACAGTATTCTAGTATACGTTAGACATAAAAGTATAATAAAGATAGGGTGTAGATACAAGTACGGATAAGTACATGAAATCAATACACATTGAGCAAAAGATATACACAAAATTAAGTTAACAAGAATGTACATGGATAGACACAGCGAAATATGCTATGTGGTACTTTACTAGTTAAAAAACATTACAGTGTAGCAAATCAAGCTTATCTTCTTATAATGATGAGAACATGGGAAGTACTGGCTTCAATACAGAATATTGCGAATATTGCACGCCTGTTTTACCATGTGTTAGAGCTGATGATTTTAAGTGTTAATTGTAGTTGAAGCACGTGATTTATCAGTAGGAGTTAGTTCAAAATCTGAGGCATATCACTGCGCTCTGTTTGCCTGTTTTCAGCGAGTCAGGAAGAGTTTGAATTTCCAGTCTTTTAACATGACTACCATGCACCAATGCACTTAGCTCTGGAGCTGATGGTAGAGATTCAATGCCTGCCAGGATAGCGCTACTTGTTCCTTTTGATGTAACGCCTCTACTGGCTTGCAAATTTTACAAAGACAAAATGGAGTCGACATTTTCAATGTCTTCTCTTTTACGAAGACCGGAAAAAACTGTTTGTGAATTCAAAAGCTATTTTCAAGGTCATGTTTGCTAAGCTTTTGCTCTAGATGGAGCTTATCCTCCTACCTCATGCCTTAAGGGCACGTTTTGGCTATGTTACTTTTGTCATGGTGAAATTCTGGTGTTCCGCACACTTATACTTGAAATTGTATTACTTTTGACTTAGACGAACACATCGCATTTTATTTCTTACTGGGATGTAGAAGCGTACGCACCTGCGTCAGCTGGGTGCAGAAATCAAGTTTAGCCAACAGGATCATTAACGTGATCTACCTAAAATGTCCCCGCGAGCGACTAGTAGCTGAGATCGACGGTTTGGTGATCACTGACCTGTGGCTTTGGCAGTTAAGGACAATTTCAGGGCTTCTCACCTAGATGTCAATTTTCTAGTTACAGAGCGGGAACGATGCCAGATTTTCGTTTGCGTATTAAGTATTTAGTTTTAGTTTATGAATATTTAAAAAAAATCGGAAAGGTCTCAGACTTTAAATTACATCCAAAAGGGCGTATTTTTTAACATTTTGTGTGCTACCTTTATTTATTAAATATCATGTTCTTCGCACTTAAACCATAAAATTCAGTTGAAGAACAATATCGCAAAATAATTTTAAAGTGAGCATGTCTTTAGAATTTCCTATACACAAATTCACGCGCTGGAGATAAAAATATTTTTTCAGTACAACACTGCCATTGCTCGCTTTGAAATCCTTGAGTTTGTTAATCAAAAACTCATTAAAGTTTTACAAACTATGAAATCGATAATAAAACAAAATCCAAATTTCAAATTTGGACTTCCAGAGGCCCATATTCGCAGCAGAATTCCGTCATTCAAAATTCGATGGCTCTAGGTACCGTCGTTTTATCACAATGCGAGAAACATTCATACATTTACGCACATTCTTCATTATTTAATTTCTTTAAATGTAATACAGGGCTACAAAATTTGGTAGCAACAGTTTACAAAGTGAAACGACATTTAATGTTTCCGATGCAAAATCGCAAAATGAAAACCATAGTCCTTCAGGGACAAAGCCCCTTTGGACTAAAAAAAAAAACTTTTATTCAAATTTTGTTGTTTATCAACTCTTTCTATACTCATGTTAAAAATAATTGAAATTTAAATAAAAATAATATTTAAAAATAATCGAAAATATGTATATATTGTTTGAGGTTTGGAAAGGAGGGAAACGATGATCGTCTAGCAATGGTAAAACGGTTGCATGGGCAAAAAAGATTGAACCACTGTGGCGTATTGAGTTCTGAGAACTAAAGTTTGCTTCAAAGTAAACACAACACAATGTTGATTATAATAATTAGATAAGTGTAAACCAATTACTTGTTAGCTCAGCTTAACATCAAAATCGATGGACGTAACAAAATTTTGGAAACTGAGAAATCATTCACAAAATTAAAAAAAATTAACATAGGCTATATTCTCCCTCTCTCCGAATAATGGAATTTTGCCATTTAATTAGAGCAGGGAATTTTTCTTGCATTTTTTTTAAAGAATGGTTTCTGTCATCGACCACTTTATTCTTTTCTGTAGAACAGAGAGCATATAATATAAGCATAATATAAATAACTGCCCGCTGGCACACCGTGACAATTGGTCACGCTTTCCTCGCCATCTCTTCAAGCTTCCGTTTTTACGGATATATTTTTACGTACTTTACAAAGTTATAAGCCGAAGGGCCTGAATCTCATTGAGCTGGTAAAATTGCGCGTCGGATAATAGATCATCTATGATGTGCTATATTAGTATTTGCAATAAGTACACATAAATCATTTTCAAAGTTAACAGACTAAAACTATGAACAAAAGTTTAAAAAAGTGACTTATTAGACTTTCGTTCTATTTTTTTGTATTTATTATTGTTTTTAACTTAATAAATATAAAGAATTTTTCGAGAAGAAAATCACAGATTCTAATTTCACAAGAATGTAGTTACATCACTGTGCTATGGTCGCTAGTATCCCTTATACTGTTCTTAAGTGTATTTTTGTTTAGTATTTAAAAATAAAAAATTAAAGGTTCTGTATATATTGAGCCGGTGTTTCCAAAACGGACATGGGAGTATGGTGCTCAGGTTTCTCTTTCTATGGCCAGAGGGTGGGTGAAAAGGAGCAGTTGGCGTGCAGAGTTCTTGTCAAATTTGACAAATTTAAAAGCGTACACCTGCGGCCGGCATGAGTAAAAGAATAAGCCAAATAAGCGTAGACTTTGCAGTGTTTTATTAGTTTGCGTTTTTCATCATTTTTGGGTTGCGTTTTCGGATGTTCCGGAATTTTTCTATTTTAAATTGCATTTATTGAATAAAAAAATCTGATGCGGACACCGCATGACTTGCTTGCACGGATTATTAAATTATACGCATTTCATTTATTATGCTGCATTTCATTTATATTTATTTCTTGGAATTTCATTAGAGATAGATTTTTCATTCAATTAATTCAGTTCTCACTTCGCGGTAAGGCGAAAAAAAAAAAAAAAACTCAAAATATCTTCATTAAAAATTGAAAAAACATAGAAAAAATAAAACAACAAATACAGTTAAAATAATTAAGAAAGCAATTTTTACAATTAAAGTTAGAGTTTGTACCCCAAAAGAACCAATTCGGCCAGCAGGCAACGAGGCAGATTTTTCGGTGCACAAAAGTAAAAGTTTAATTTTGCTACCATTCGCCAAAAAAGGCACTGAAGGTGCGGAAACTGAATTCAATATTCTGCTAAGTTTCAAATGCGAATTGATGCTCCGTTAGGCTTAGTCACACATAAAAACTTTTAAATTGCTGATAATTTTATAACTAATGCATGCAGATTAACTAAAGGCATAAGCCGGACTTAGCCGATAAGAACAACATAATTCAATCATTTTTAAAGGAAACAAAAGAGCAATTTACCAACATATAAGAATAAAAAGAACTGAGCTCACGGAGCCGAGTAACATAGTGGGTGTATATATGTTTATATACTTTTGGTGCGGCTGATTGCAGCCAAAAAGGGGAGGTGCACAGCTGCATATTATAGTAGAATTATATGCAAAATTTCAAAGTTGAGTCTACTCGTTATTGAGTTATGAGAGATAAGTACAGATGCAACGAAAAAAAATCTCTTCTGAATCCATTTTAAATAAGTTTTGTAATTCGTTGCAGAAAACTAGTTCTCTGTTCTGTCTTTACGTAGAGGTGTCACGCAAAAGCATCGTTAAATTGCATTCGATAGCAGTCAAAATGGACATTTTCTTTGAATATGATACGCGGATTTTTTCGTGATTGCAATACATCCTTTACTTCGTACAAGAAAGTAAAAAACTGAGCTCACCGAGCCGAGTAACCGAATGGGTATATATATATATATATACCAAAAGTATATATATACCGCACCAAAAATATATATACATATATATATATATACTTCTGATGCGGCCGATTGCAACCAAAAAGGGAGGTGCACGACTATATGTTATAGCAGTCCTATATACAAAATTTCAACGTTCTGAGACTGCTCGTTGAGTTGTAGGAGATACATGCATACGTATATACAGAAGTCACGAAAAAAAACCCTCTACTGAATCTATTTTAAATCTATTTTATAATGCGTTTTGGGGGAAAGGGTCCTTTATTCTGTGCTTACGTACAAATGTCATGCTAAAACATCGCTTAAATTGCATTCGATAGCTATCAAAATAGATGTTTCCTTTAAGATATGATACCCGGAATTTTTCGTGATTACAATACTTCTTTTACTTTGTACACGGAAGTAAAAACTATATATATTTTCAAAAATATCTTTCATTTTAAAATGCATTTAATAAGTTTAGTATATTATTCCCAGATATTTTTTATATAATTTCTTCCTACTTCATGATATAGCTTTATGTTAATAAACATCTATTAAGTTTATGCCTAATTTGCTTTAATAAACAATTGGATCTTTATCAGCTGATGAGTTGCCAGTGCATATAAAGCTATCGACTCCCAGTCGACATTTTGATCCCAACTGACCCCTTTTTAAAATTTCATCGATCCTCTGTGGTTCGATACTGAAACTGCTAGGAACCCTCAAATTTAATGAATGATCCTTGTTGCTATTGGGCCCACCAGTGACTGAGAGATAAAACCTCAAGACGCTGGTACTTCGACTGTACATGTTCAAATCCCAGTAAGTGAGCTTGTTGTATAGGAGTTTCTGTCCTTTCTTCCCATGTTTAACGTGGAATTAACAAAGTTTCCCTTAGAAAGACCTCCCCAAAAGCACCCCTTTCCTTATGCAGGGGCCATCGTGTGCTGTACCGTAAACCAAATGATAAGTGATAAGTGACGGGGGATGTGGACACTGTCCCTTTACCATAGCGGTTAATCAGTACAGCACCACGCCCGCCATTATCTAGAGAACAGCATTAACATAGGTAACTAGTATTACAAATAAAGCATGGTACAATGTACATAGCAGGAATAATTACATCTATAAGAACAAGATATAAACTATATAACATTTGTAATATTTACAGACTGTTGTGCGTCCATACTACTTTCGGAAGTGATGCTATACTAGAGGTACAAAATGAATACGAATACAAAAAATGCGTGCTCATATTATGTGACATAAACCAAATGATTCAGGTTTTTGCTGATTCCGAGTTTTCTGCATCGCCTAGTACTCAGCCAACTGCCTGGAAGCAAATATACCAAAATGCTCCTATGGCGCTGGTTTGGTTTATTCAATTATGGCAAAGCACTCCAGGGCTATCTGCCAAGGATTTTTCAAGGGAAACTAGCTCATGCACACGTTACACATGGGGGAAAACTACGAAAACGCACATGCAGCCAGCCCATTTGCAAGGATTCGAAACCCGGACCGAATTACCAGTATTCAGCCACTCTACCGCTTGGTCACTAGTTGGCCGTATGGAGCCGGAAAACTTTAACGGAAAAATATCTAAATAAACATGTTGTGGCTACCATTAAATTATTTATAGAATGCAGATAACTTATGTACCGTTGTGAAAAAAACAACAATATAGTAGTCTGGAGCAACCTGCTATGACTATTGTTATTATTACGCGAAATTGTGTTTTACTTTTTGCATATTTTGCAGAGTTTTTTCAATGCTGATTATTTGCGATACTATTTTCCCCAGTGTTCTGCGCTAGACAACTTTAATACATATTTTGAGACAGGGCCCGATTAATCCACAGTCCAGTTAATCCACTCCGATGAATCGAAAATTGACTGTATATGAAATCTGTACTTAACAAAAAGAATTTCTACACGAACTTTGTTGTTGTTGCACTCTTTTTAAATGGCCAAGTTGGTTTCCTGTATCATTGTCATGGAAAAAAAAAAGTTATGTGTTTGTAAAAATTTTTATCTCTAGTTTACGTTATGTGAATACGACAAAGCACACGAGGGCTTGTTGCTGTTGCCTTTAAACAAGGGATGCTTTCGTGGAAGACTTCTAAGAGGAACTGGCTTATATTCCCGCTGAACATGGGAAGAAACACGAAACCCAACCACGTAAGCAATCCGTTTGCCTGGAATTTAAACCAAAACGAAAACAATCTTTACCCGATCTGCCACTAGTGGGGATCAAAGATAAGGCAATTAAAATAATTTTCGTGGATAGCAATCAAGTACAAGTTTGAACAAAAGCAGGAACCGTTGCGAATGATCATAAAATGGATTCATAAAATAATAAAAATACTAAAACAACTAAGAAAAGTAAGCATAGTAAAAAAAAAAAAAAATCTGAAAGGTTCCAGATTTTAAATTACGTCCGAAAGGGCGTTTTTTTAACTTTTTATGTGTTGCCTTTATTTATGAAATATCATGTTCTTCGCACTTAAACCATAAAATTCATTTCAAGAGAAATATCGCAAAATAATTTTAAATTCAGCATGTCTGTAGAATTTCGATACATAGTCTCACGCCCAGGAGATAAAAACGTTTTTTTTTTTTTTTTTTCTGTACAACGTTGCGATTGCTCGTTTTCAAGTCCTTGAGTTTGTTAATCAAAAATTTGTTAAAATTTTACAAAATATGAAATCTATAATAAAACAAATTTCAAAATTGGGCTATCAGATGCCTATATTCGGATGGAAACCCTCAATATAAAAAATTTGATGGTTGTATGTAGCGTTGTTTTATCCCATGCGAGAAACGTATATATATTTATGCAGATTCTTCATTATTTAATTACTTTAAATATAATACAGGGCGATAATCTTTGGTGGCAACAGTTTGAAAAATGAAAGAACGCTTTTAGTGAATCAATGCAAAATGCCAAAACGAAATTAATAGTCCTTCTGGGCAAATTGTCCTTTTGGACTAATAACCGGTACTTACGTATTATCGCAATAACCTTAGTAGAAGTCGCCAGAATTTCAGAAAGGGCGAATTCTGGCAACCATGCTCATAACAATCCTTCAATAAAGCACTGTAGCCATTTTCGCATGAGTTCCTTTTGTTGCATCCCAAAGTCTTTTATAAAAAAATTGTGATATTTTATACATGAAATTTAATTTTAAAATATGTTTTTTGTGGAATTAGCCAGCGATGGAAGAAACTATGGTAAAATATTCAGGGATGCAGAATTTTGATGCAAAATTTCTAAAGGGGACAAGAAGGAGATACATTCAGAAGATATCCGATGTTATTGGAGTTTGCACGATACCGTATCTGTGCAATTCTGTGGTGTTTTAAGTGTAACTACTAGTGTGAAGTAACTACTGTACTAGTGTGAGGAGGAGAGAAGCACAAAAAAATTACAGAAAGAACTGGAGAAGAAGATAGGTGTTTATTTTTTATATATCCCGTATTATTTATTTCATAATTCAAATTTGTATTTTAAATTACTAATTAAAGTTTTCTTTTCATATGTTGATAATGTTTTCCAAGTTACGATAAATTTCGATAGTTTGGAAACCTTATTAAGAATAAGTTGCCCACCAAATTGCATCCGATAAGTACCTTTAACCTTTTCATCTGTAAAAATTCCTCTAATTCCGCCAGGTTGGTTGCGTTAATACATAATAAACTTTATTGGTAAAAGATGTAACACTAGCTGTTAAATATTCAAATTATCTGCAAAAGTCACTGGTAATTTTGTTATGCAAAATAGCAAGACGGCGCGAAATTAAAATGTTAGAAACTTAGGTACTTGCGAATTTTCCCACTATTCGACAAACAATAGCCCACCAGCACCTGAACGGTAAAGCCGGAAATCTAACATCTCTCTGATAATCTAACGGAAATCTAACATGTCTATTTTCTAATTTGACTCAATATGATGCATTTTTTAAGAGAAGAAGCCTTGGTAAACTACTTTGGATGGAATACATTTTTGAATTTGATAGCTTAAATATTACAGAGAATCATTCGATAGTTTAAATATTACTTTTACAGAGAATCATTCGATAGTTTAAATATTACTTTTACAGAGAATCATTCGATAGTTTAAATATTACTTTTACAGAGAATCATTCGATAGTTTAAATTCGATAGTTTAAATACTACAGAGAATATTCACATTTAGAATATTTTCTACTGATAAAGCTGAACCATTATTACATTGTTGATACATCAGCTAGATTATTAGCTATTCTGTTTTCTATTTCAGATATAGCAAGGCCGAAATCAAAAATTAATTTATGGAAAATATTTCATCATGTAATTTATAGAAAATAATTTTGGGGAAAATAAATATAGACATCCAAGCGAAAAATATATATTTACTTTTCTGCATTATTTAACTGCAGAAATTAACTAAAACTACATGTTTCGGGGCGTTGTTCGTTGTAGATTGGCTCTTAAATTAAGTTTGCACATTAAGTTAATTAAAATACCTGAAAGTTTCAAAGGATTGCAACCGCTCATTGCACATCTCTTGCGTTATGTAATTAGTAAAGGCATTTAAATGAGTTTTAATTTGCCTTTTCCCATCCATCACTCTCGTAAAAGACTTGTTTATACTTGTACCCAAAAGGAATTCTCGTTCAATTTAGGAATTGCAAATCTGACAAATTTAAAGTATTAGTTATTCAACTGCTTGGTATTTCCTTATTAAATTATTCATCAATGCGTTGTGAACCACATTACTTTGACTCATATTATCTTTAATTGTAAATTATTCTATTTGTGAATATTTAAAAAGAAAAATGCCTACAAAGAGGAAGACATCGATTTACAAATATTGGCAATTTAAAAGTATTTTATAAAATTCAAGTATCGTAAAATTTGTATTTACTTGAGAATTTCTTCAATTAAAGTTTTCATGTTTGAATTAGTAATTTTTCTCAAGTTATGTTTCGTAGATTAAATGTAGCAACTATCTTTTCTATTAAGCAACCAGTTACCTTATCATTTTGCCTTTGCTTTCAATACTACCTTTCTCATGTTCCCACCAGGATACAAATCAGTTAACAGGCTTAAGTACAGAATTATTGTGTTTGAGAGATAGCTTTTGGCAACTATAGTTGACCAGCCATTCTATTATTTCTTCCTGCTACTGGCTGGTTAGCAGATTTAGCTTCGCTAACTGTAATTGCTTCAAGGAGATGACAAGACTTGACAGAAAGCTAATAGAGAGGTGTGTAATTTTGAATTTCATATTTTAATTTGTTTCAAGCATTTGTTCTGTATTCCCGAAAGCTGATGTTCTGTTACTCTTTTATGTTAGTTTACCCCTAAGCTGATGGATTAATAAAAAAATTTCTCAATTGAAGGTTTACTGTAAACTTTCAACTGAGTTTGTGGCTACAGTAGTTAAGAAGTAAGACGAGTTGATAAATCGTCTGTCTGTCTGTACCTTTCTCGGAACTGAAGTAGTGCTGAATCATGCAATTCGAAAGCGTAGTCATTCTAAGTAATAGTCAATCTTAAGCCCGAAGAAGGCATGATGCTCTTAAACGTACAGTGTCTGTGCGAAAAAATGGGTACCCAATATAACACGGCAAGCTGAAAATAATTTTAAGAGTTTTGTAATAGGGAAAAACGAGTGGGTGACCCTCAGACCTTCGCCGGGTGTTCTTTTTCAAAAATGATGAGGAATTGCGCAGTTAGTCCGTTGAGACTATACGTGTACAACCATGATGAGTTTCTGGTATCCCGTTAACTCCTAACTGTACCTGCACGTGATATTCAGACAGCCTGTATGTAACTAAGATCTATACCCACTCCTGCAAGTGAATGAAACTAGGAGCGTCTCACCCGTTAGTTCATATCATCCTTATTGGGCAGAAGTCATGTTTCGACCAAAAAAGTCGCACCTTGCCAGACCGGCCCGAAACCGTTCCCAACCTACAACACTAACGAAGAGGCGGCTTTCTTAACAAAACCTGTACGTAAAATGAAAGAAATATGTGGAATGAAATCCCAACTATTGTTGTTTAATCTGGTTCTTCTCTTTAGTTTACTATTTAATTTGATTATTACCGCGTTCTATTAAAAAAATCGCCAACATGCATATAACGCACCTTTCTGAATTTCGTTATGTCAAAATTAATCTTTTCCTTAGATTCCTTAGATACTTACACAAAACTCATGACATATGTATTTACATAATTCTTCAGCCAATAATAACGAAACAAAACCTTATCAACGAGACCAATTAAAGCGACACCATTAATATATTATTCTTAAATTAACATTCTTGTTATAATATGCGTATTTATTTTCTTCCTGTTGCGCATCTAACTACTGTCAGCTATCGCTGTATATACCGCATCCATAAAATTATTTTATCCGCCTTTAGACTGGACATATGATTCTAATTACCAAAAGGTTTTAAACGATACGATTTTTTCAGTATTTCTGAATTTAAAATATATGAGTTTTATAAAAATCATAAAATTAAATTTCTATAATTTTTTTTTGGTATACTTGTATTTAGGAAAACTTTGTGCTCTTTCAAAATGAATATACCAAAAGTGGGGTTCCCAAGTGACAAAACTGACCAAGATATTTCATTTTAGAGATCATATTCATTGGACGTACACAAAATTAGAGATCGAAATATTTGAATTCATACTTTATTAAAAATAAAATATCAGTTCGGTAAAAGGCTTCTGATGCTAACGGATTAACGGATGAGCATTGTTTTCGGTGTCTATTATCGGAAAAAAATATTGATCGGTATAAAATTTTTCAGAACGGATAGCACATTCAGAGAAATTATCGAATTCATGTAGAAAATATTCGCAGACTCCAGTATTGGCTTACAGCCAATTTGTAGCATTATGCGTGTAAAAAATGTATTTCTAATTTAATAACTTTGTATGATTTTTAGCCCAAAGGGACGGTAGCCCAGAAGAGCTATTAGTCTCAAAATGGAATTTTGTGGCGTTTCAATAACAACGGTGAATCACTTTTTAAATTATTGCCACCAAATATTATCGACCTATATTAAATTTAAAGATACTAAATAACGAAGAATCTGCATGAATGTATGTATGTTTCGTGCATTATGGAAAAACGACGGTTACCAAGAGCCATCAATTTTGAATAACGTAATCCTTCATCCGAACATGTGCATCTGCACGCCCGAATTTTGAATATAGAATTTGTTTTATAATCTATTTCATATATTATAGAACTTTAACAAATTTTTTATTTTGATTTTTTTTAAACTCAACGATTTCAAAGCGAACAATGGCAATACTCTAACGAAAAAACGTTTTTATCTCCAGAGCGCGAGACTGTGTGTCGGAAATTCCGAAGATATGCTATTTTTAAATATTTCGTGATACTGCTGTTGAATTGACCTTTATGTGATTTAAATGCGAAGAATAGGATGTATAAAAAATGAAGATAACATTCAAAAGGTTAAAAAATTTTAATGTGATACACTTCCAAAAGTTAAGGACGAAGATGTAAAATGCGACAAAATCAACAAATACTGCTTTGATTGACACAAAATTCGGCAGGAAAGTAGAATATATATTTATATATAGAACAAAATCAATAATTATGTACAAAAATGAAAACAATATTAAATTTTTGTAAGTTATCAGATAATGACATACTGGAGACTTGAACAGAATTATGTGTAAAGTGAAAATAAACAGCATAAAATAAAAAAGGACATTAATAGGGTATGCGATCCTCCCCCCCTCATTTGTATACAAATTTTACACCTAGTGACCATGCTTTCAATTAGGTGGTCAACCACCGCAGAATTAAGCAATTGCCATTCTTCTTGTAGAGCAGTTTCCAGCTCAATAAGAGTGGCTGGAGGTGGGAAACGTGAAGATACAGCACGGCCGAGAGCATCCCAAAGACTTTCAATGGGATTAAGGTCGGACGAATATGCTGGCCACGCCATACACGCAATACTTTCACACTCCAGGTAGTCATCGACGATGTCAGCTCTGTGGGGACGTTCGTTATCGTCCATTAAAACAAAAGTCTGCTGCAGCTTACAATCTCACAATGGGTTTTAGGACTTCATCTCGATACCGGACAGCCGTCAAAGAACCCCGTTTAAAGATGTGCAAGTCGGTGCGATATCTTAATGAAATCCCTGCTCACACCATAATAATGCTTCCGCCTCGGAATGCGTGATGTTTTGGGACTGATTGCGCGTTCGTTGTTCACGCCATATCCTTATACGCTTGTCATCTGACTCCAGAGAAAATCTTGACTCATCAGTAAACATGACATTGCCCCAGTCAGACAAATTCCAATTGACATGTTCCCGTCACCACTGTAATCGTGCCCCTCTTGATTGGACGCATAGAGGAACACAAACTCGAGGTACCCGGGCCTAGAGTCCATTCATATGTAATCCTCGGCGTACAGTAGCTGCAGATATTGCCCTCCCAATGGACGCTGTAACCATAGATGTCACACGTGTGGAGGTCGCTCTGCTATTCTGCTTGGCTACAATAGCAATATATCGACCTTCCGCGGGCGTTGTAACCCTTGGACGACCGGCTACGAGCCTTCGAACAACTGTCTGTGTGGTTTGGAATTGTTTCCATAAATGTGAAATTACAGAATGATGAACGCCGAAGAAAAGAGCAACATCTGTGATCGACTGTCCTGCTTCAATGCTCCCCAGCACGCCAGCGCTCAGAATCTTTCATTCGTCTTCTGGAAGTCATAGAAACACATATGTCTTGAAAACAGATTGTACGAAAGTTTTAAACACTTACTTCTATCAGCACTTACAATAAACGTCTGTAACCCTTCATAAAGCTGGCTTTTTATAAGACTGCCTTTTTTGCATATTTCTTGACATGGAAGCGCGATTGGCTGTTACCTAACATATTTGCATACTTCCATCTACCACTGCAGCGAATTACATCCTCTTCAATTCTGAATGGCTTCCGGATGTTAGCATTTTCCTCTCCGTGCTTAACTTTTGGAAGTGAGTGCTTAACTTTTGGAAGTGAGTGAGTGTGGCTTTCAGATTTTTTTTAAAATTGCGATACTAAATGAATAACTCTTCATAAAAATATTAATAATGTATTTTTAACTTTTCAGAACTTAGTGCTCGAATGGAAACACTTTCGGCATACCAGTTGTAGCAAAATTATAAATCTAAAGAATTTTACACGCTAATAAATCACAGAAGAGAATCGTAGAATAGCATTAAAGGGAAAAATCACAAAAGTTTCTTAATTATAGGCATAAAAAATTTTAATCACAAATGTTAATTCGTAATTTTAATAAATTTAACTTTTAAAATTTTAAAGATATCAAAATATGTACTTCACTAATATGCATATCATTTAAAACATTTCTATAAATGGAAACATGTCTGTGACCTACTGCTGCGAAAATAATGGATTGCTAAATGCTTTGCTGACATGTTACATAATTCTTTGAGAAAACACCTGTACTTATATTGCTTCAAGAATGTCTGGTCAAAAAGGAATAAAAGACGTTAAAGCAGCCACGAGTTAATGCTAGTCTTTAGGGTAACTCTATCGTCATGCATATATACGCCTCCATCAAAATTTTTTAGCGTATACATTTATGAGTAAGTATGTTGAGACAAAGCACATACAGTTATATATGTTCTTCACAAATGAATCCACATGAGCCAGTTGTATGGACTCAATCTCTTCTGAAAAAACCATAGCTATATTTCAGTTCGGAGATGCCATTCCATATGAATTTCGTATGAACGAAATCCCTGAATCTCGATTCCGACATCAGAATTTTGTTTTGCCATCAGTTTAATGGCGAATCTAAGGTGAAAAAAAATAGTGCGAGGGACACACTGGTGAATTGGATAGCAAGAAAGGAGTTCGCTTTTACTTCTTTCCCACCCACGATCTTTTTCGTTTGATGATGATCTCTGATTTATGATTAGGGAAAAAAAGCATAATGGGGTATTCTGACTCAAAAGATCTTTTGGCGCATTTCATAGAAAACTTCCGCCAGAAAAGTATGAGAGTTCTTGAGGAAAATGGAAGATGTTTATTTTTGTGGTATGTACTGGAACATGTGGTAATGGAAAATTTAAGCTAATAATAGATCCCATTTCATCAAATCAGTCAATTGCATTATATTCACACTATAATAAATGCAACAGAATTTCAATTTTCCGGATTGATTAGCAACACGATTTCTTTGGATGTAAATTCGGATACTTAGTTTGCCTATTTTCTGTAGGCCAAGTATATATTCGCTACGGTATACGGCTCCAGAACTCATTATTTATCGGTACTATGTTTAAAGACCGCTATGGTATAAAGCTCCAGAACTTCTTATTTAAGAACTTCTTATCCAGAACTTCTTCTTCTTCTATGTATAAAGGCGCTATTTGGTATTTGAATAAAACAGAATGCGTTACGTATTTGTATAGATAATTAATATTAAAATAAGGGAAAATTTCTCAATGTTATAAAATAATAATCTGAAACTTATTAATAGAAATTGATGTAAAATAATAACGTAACGTCATTTTAAATTATATTTCAGTTAACAAAGAAATTGAAGGGTTATAAATAAATTAACATCAAGCTAAATTTGATCTGGTTTAAGAGAAAAATAAGAAATCTGAATAACAGAAGTACTGGATTAACGTAATTCGCAATACTGGGGATCTGATGCAGAAAGTACTAGGTAAAAATGTAACAAGCCAGGAACCAATAAGATTTAAATGTTACAGTATAATGATGTATGAAGTGCGAAAATCGCAATTAATACGTAGATCAATCTTAAAAAATATTCATAAGTAGAAGAGAGTTATGTGAGTACGTTTACCTGTTCAATGACACAGTAACATTTTTACATAATCTTATAGAGAAATTTATCTATAAGATTATGTAAAAATAACTCAGAATAAGCATGAGTTCTAGTTGCTTAAACTGCAACACACTTTGAATCTGTACTTAAACAGTAATTAGAAGGAAATGAGCCTAAATTAAAGAATAAACTAAACATTAAAATGATTTGCTCTACTAAGAGCAAAGTATTTTTGGTTGCATATAGTAAATTAAAAGTACTCCTTAAACTTATTGCATACATTGCTGTTCCAGAAATTCAGAATTTTAGGCACAAAGTAAATTCCTGATTTTTTTTACATCAACCTGAATATAAATATTCAAAGTTGTTTGTAATAAGTATTAAAAATAAAACAATGTTTCTTTATTTTTATTTAAGTGACTATAAAGAAGGCTGAGTGTTATTATATATGTTGCAAATTTGAGTCGAAACTAGAAGCAATGGATGTGTTTTATTTTGTGATAAAAACATGAATCCTCCAACAATGTATTTTCTGTACATTTCATCAAGTAGAAAATTGTAATATTTATTTTACCCGCTTTTGCAATTATTGCTCATTAGTTACTGTGTAAGCCTCCAGGAGAATACAGTAGAAGTCAAATGTATATATTCAAAAATAACTGGTATTTGAAAGTCAGAACCTGTGCTAGCCTTTGATCATCCAGGTGTCATATCTGCCATTTCTAAAGTCCGCTGCCCTGTATTTTCAGAACTTAGTAGCTCTTAAATTTTGTCACCCATTGCGAAACTACTGGTTGCAGTGACTCTAACTCTTTACCAATGGAATGAGAAACTTCTCTTGTATTAGTAAGGAAAAACGGAATAGATATTATTACTAACAGGCTTTAAAAATTGTGATTAGCCTATTTCTATGGTCGTAGAGATGTAGAATGACACACTCGTGGGCCACGACTGAACCTTGGATATGGCTTGGCAGTTAAAATGCTATCAATTTGAATGTCCTCTCGAGAAGTTGGCGGTTGGGAAAAAAAGAGTTTGAGAAGATCTTTGGATTTGATCCTCGGGGAACTGTTCTTCAAAAATGGAACGGCGAAAAACTGAGCAAATTCATTCTGTTATTTATAAACTGGCTATGGCAATCCAACAACAGATTGGAACTGTTAGGCAGGTAGGACAAGCCACAACAAGAACAAGTTCATCGTAATAGTAAAATATATTTTATATGCTAGTAATCTTCATAACCTTAATACGGTATATATTGTCGCTGAATAATTGGTTGATCCGGAGCCAGTGGCTGATCACAGCATATTTTGGAGTCCATCTTGAGTTGTCTCCCAAGAAATACTAGGCAGAAAAATGGATACTGTATACATTTTGAAATAACTTTGTTAAATATTTCTGGAAATGGAAATTTGGGGTGGAGAAAGACATGAAAGGTTATTGAAAATACCTCTTGATCCATATTTCAAATATCTATTAAAAGTATTAAAATGTAAGAAATTTTGTCTTAGATCTTAGTAACATTTCCTGCGGATCAAACAGAACGAGAAGAAAGTAAAAGACTGGAGGAGCTGTTTTGTTTTCCGACATAGAAAGCACGAAAAATAAACTCTATCCTTTGCAAGAATCCAAATCTTAGACTTTGCACTTGCTAGTTGGACTTGCTAATCTGACGATAGTACGTACGGGAAAATGCAATAATTCTTAAAATTCTATCCATGTAAAGGCGACTGGAGGGAAACACTAAAGCCAGTCGATAAATGCAGGGAAAGAAGATTACTAACTAATTGTTGCAAACTAACTAGTTATTATAATTTTGATTTTTACTTTAACTTCTCCTTACCGTATTCCTCACCAGAAAGTAAATTAGCTTGTAATATATTTAACTTGAGAGTTTGGGAGCTAAAGAGAAAAATGGAGAGTTCCTGGTATTCTCGTAGCGCTGTTAGAATTTTGCCAGCTCTGTGTAGCTAAATATTATTATACCGGCTTGGCAGATCTCTCGCAATGATTGATTTAAACTCATGCATTTGTAAAGTATTGAGTCAGCCTATAGCTTAAATTATTGTCTCAGTATAGTCTTAAACCACCTATTAATATTCAAATTTTATTTGACTGTTATTCGTTTAATTTACCTTACCACAAATAGTGGTTATTTGTAGTACAAAGTCGTGTCCTTACATTCTAAACTATGTTTAAAAAATGTTATTTAAAATCTTTCGAAGTCATGTATTTTAGACATAGCGATAATTCACTGCCTCTCTATTAAGACTATAGGATTAAAGTTCCAGTAGCAGACTAAGTATTAGAAGATATAATTATAAGACATTATAAGTTATCATAAGATATAATAAAATAATAAGTCTATTATAATATTATATGTATAAGTCTATTATAAGGCACGTATATGCCTCTTGTTGTGTTGCTGTAACTTATCCTACTTGTCTGACAGTGACATAAAAAAAAGCCCATGGAATTCATCGTGACATGACAGCATAATTGTGTCTGTCGTTGACAAGAATCTTGAGCACCATATTGGTGACAGTACAACTTCCATCAGTTCCGTCCCCCCAGTGTTGAAGAAGAGCACCCTGGGGAGCACCCTTCTTCCGCCTACCACCAATATCTCGAAAGACTTTTCGACTCTCCGCATATTTAGTGTCCCTCCATGCAGCACAGACACTATACGTTTACAAACATCCATGTCTCTTCTGGGATTCAAACCCGGGATCCTTAGGTACTGCAGTATGCTGCCCTAACCACTATATCATCTGCGCGGCACATATAAGCCTATCATATGTATAAGACTTTATTAGTCTTCACATTTTTCTGCTTGTGTGCATGATATTTTCCTCTTTCCAACAAATATTCTAACACTGAATTATTTATTATGTTTTATGTCATTTTTCATTTAGTTTGAATAGCAGTTATGTCCTTTGATAAATGTTTCAAAACATTAATATTTATAAATTTACAGTGGCATAATTTCTTGTATAATCAGTATTAACTCATTTAATTTTTATATTTTTACATTATTATATTTTGCTTCCCTCATGTGATGTCTTCGGTAGAAAATAAGGATAGAACTAAAATTTACACAACCGTAATTGCATACGATATTAATAAAATATTTAAATTCATGAACGCGAATGAATATCTATTACTTAATATAAAAAAAGAATATATTTTTATAAAATATTACGATACAGACTACTGTGGATAAAAGGAAATTCATAATAAGGGAATAAAAAAGCAAAGGTAGACTCTCTCTCATATAATCCCTAGCGAACTAGGAATGGTAGGTCCAGTGGTTAATCAAGGAACTTGGAATGGTTTATCCTTTTTCCGTTTACTGTCAATGGCAAAATGATCAACTTGGGGTAAGAAATAACTCCCCAAAGCATTAGATATCAGCCAGAAACGAGACTATTTTCACCATATATATGTAGTAATCCATTTTATTAATGCTGAGCATTTTGTTTAGTCTTTGTATTATTAGAAGCAAAATAGTAAGATATTTGAGGCATTCAAATACCTTGTATATGGGTGAAATGAGTGACAGTAACATTGTAGAAGAATCAGTTGTCACAGCAGTACATCTGTGCCTAAAATAAATGATATTTCGACAGTGTAGAAAGAAAAGTTTTAAAAGTTGACAAACAAAAGAAAAATAAGTTGTCATTATTTATTCTCCGAATTTGTCCCACTTGGAAAATTTTGTAATTTGTTTATTTTTAGTAGTTTTGTGGTTAATTCAACATATTAGAAGCATATGAAATATATGTTAGTCTAAAAATTTAATGTTTAGTTACCAACGCGGTAACCAATAGAAAGTTCTTGGTGATACCAACCTTTAGATTTTAAAGAGAAAACAAACACAGATTGGAAAATTTTTCCTTTGCATCATATTTTAATTCTTCATGTGCGTTTTCATAAATATTTGGTAAATAAAAGTTGAAATTAATTCAAAATATTTTCAATGAAACGTTTTTTAAAAAAGTTTAAAATATATCAGCGTGTCATCTGCTTTCAGACCACGCAATTGGCCCACATGCAATTTGAGTTTGAGACTGCTGCTTTAATCAATCAATAAATCAATCAATCGATCACTGTCTCAGATAGTACGGTGGATATACCCTTACTTCACCAAGCAAAAGTTCCAGTTTGCCAAACTAGATTCTCTTTAATAAGATCTTAATATGGATAAACTTCTGGCCTGAATGAATTGATTAAAAAAAAGAAAGAACGAAAGAAAGAGATAGGCCAATGATTAAATTAAACTTAACTATTAGCGCAAAGTATTGTTGTCACAATGAAATCAAAATTCAAATCAGAGGATTAAGTGTTTTTCTATCTTTAAAGATGTATCCATTAGCTTCATCCGGTATTTTAAGGAAACATGAAGGAATAGGGAAAGCCAGTTACAACGCCTCCTTTTCGATCAATGAATCTTCCTCGGAAAATGTGAATGAAGCTCTTCTGTCAATAGTAGGGACTTGCTAACTTGCTAGAAAGCTAGTGACATCGAGATCATGTGGTTTTGCTATAAGCGATGTTTTATTGTAGGGATTACACGAGCAACCGAGTGATTGTTTCATTCAGTATCATTATGCATATTAAATTATATAAAAGTTAAAAACTGTAATGTCAAAAAGTTTCTCTGTTTATTTATTGATTTAAAAAAATAATAATGAGAAAAATTCTTTGTTGTTTGTAAACTAAACATTTAAACAGAAGAAACATTTTCCTAATTTGATTCAATTTTTCTACAGAAATTATAGTATATGAATCTACTTATCAAGAAATACGCGAGGATAATAGTAAAAGAACTAACTGCTAATTTTCTATACAAAATCAAAAACAAGAGTTGTGGTATATGTAATTTTTGATCGCCAATGTACACTTTCTGACCAGACTTTCTAGACAGCAGCGCTACATCACAAATACAGTAACACTTGTATATTTTTAGTTTACTATTTCCATTTATTTAGCAATAAAATACTTTTAACGTTATGTACTTTAAAAGCAAGAAAACGCTTTTTTAGCTATTTTATGCAATGCTTTCTTTATTTGCAACAATTTCAGTATTTTATCGAAACTCATTTTTCATCAGTTTTTCAGCAAAAATTGTAATCTGTTCATAGGTGAACTTTACGTACGGGGGGCACATATACAGTGGTTTCTATGTCTTCAAAAAGAAAATTATTAATATTAAATCAGCTAAATTTCTGAAGATGAAACAACATAAACAAGCAAATATTTTTAGCTATCAAAGGCAAACTACTTCGAGATTCATTTAAGAGGCCAATTTTTATAATATCCTTGGATCAAGAAATATTTGCACCAAACTTCACATTGTTAAGCATTCTAATCTGTCTTATGAAGTTAATTATAATCAGTATCTGTAAATATAATTATTTTTATTTATTAGTGTTACATCATATAAACTCATAAAAGAAAAACTTCGTCACTAATTTATAAATATTTATTTCAAGCTGCAGGTAATTTTATTTAATTTGATGGTTTGGTTTAGTTGATTACGGCAAAGTACTCGAGCGCTATTTGCCTAAGGGGAGGGAAATCGTTTGTAGGAGATCTTTTAAGGGAAACTGGTTCATATACACGTTATACATGAGGAAAACCACGAAAAGGCTCATCCAGCAACCCGTTCGTCGGGATTCGAACCTCGGGCCGAACTACCAGTGTTCAGCGACTTTACCGTTAGGCCGCTTCGCAGTTTATTAAATTTGAATTCCAGCTGCTTTGCAACATCTAAATTTTAAGGAGATGCTGATGTAGCTTTTAAACTACGTTTCCATTTGTAGGTATCTATACTATTAAAATCTGTGCGTGTTTGTCTGCTTAATTTTTTGCTTGCTTATTGGTTTGTTTGTGGCATTATCTCATCCGGAACGGCGAGGAGATGAGCTTCGAGAAAGGTACCCACCGGATTCCAAAAATTCGTGAAAAGCCATTCGACCATTCTTCTCTTCGCACGACTTTCATTAGTCGAGATATTAATTAAAAACTTTAAGAAACTCTAAATTTTGCACTCATTTTTCCGAGTGGTAACAGTCTCGCACGCTGGAGATGAAAATCTGCTTTAATTGGAGGAGTGTTGCCACTGCTCGCTTTCAGATCATATACTTTCTCAATAAAAAATTTCTAAGTTTTACAAAATGTGAAATAAAAATAGTATTGCCAAACATTAAATATATTATTCCCCATTCCGGAAATTCGTGGGAAGCCATTTCGATCATTTTCATTTTCATCCGACTTTAATTATCTAAGATATTATTTAAACACTATGAAAAAAGCTAATTTTCGTCCTAATTTTTCAGATTGGCAACACTCTATCACTGAGATAAAAAGCATGCGATTGCATGCCACGTCATTGTATGTGTAAAATGTCAGCATTTTAAATACTGCTGTTGGCAACTTATTTGCTTCAGGTTATGATAACTGACACGGTTTTATTTTCCGTGCCGTGGGGTGTTCCATCATACCTGGACTTCAACATCTCAGTTCCAGCTTTATGGTAGATATCTTACCATTCCTATTTCGTATTAAGGCCTTGACCAGTTAAATCGTCTGGATGAGCAGTCACTTGATCCACCGGCTTCTCGATATGAGCAGCTTTGAGTGGGTGGCGGTCTACGTAGCTTCTCGGGCGTACGGGCTGCCTCGAATTTCATGGCGTACACTAGAGTGCTGTTTAAATCTTTGATATCCGCCATTCCCAGGGTTTTGTATATGGCAGGATCCGTGATGTCATCGATGAAGTACTGGAGGGACAGGATTCCTTAAAAAGAATTAATTCCTTCCTTTGCTGTGCAGAAAAGACTAGACAAGACAAGACAGACCTTTCAACTTCCGTTTACGAGCTCCTGGAGTGTTTCTATGGATTCTGTTGGCAAGATTTTAACTAAGGCCTCCTATAATCTTTCAAACTCTTCTCGCCAAAGCGCAGCTTCAACAAGCCGGATAAAGCTTTGAAGTCTAGCCTCTGGGTTTCGGCCAGTGTTTGAAGAGCATCCGCTGCGTCTGCTCTTAGAGAACCGGGGAGGCAACAGGCCTTACCTTGGGAATCCCATCCGTTTGCGTCCGTCACTATAGAAAATTGTGTCTTATACACTTTTCAGGAAGTCTTGCCATCATATGAGGAAAGCTTTAGAGAGGAACAAGAAGGCATGGGTAAAATCTAAAACCACCAGAATTGTGGCCTGCTGTGGCTATAAATTTCTCTAAGGTATTAAAAACTGTAGAAATCGCAACACAGATATTCTGTCATCAGTTGGTTGTTCGATTTGTTGTTGGACCGTCGAAACGTTTTCTTTGATTTGTTGTTCCACAGCAGAAACTCTTTCTTGAATTTCTCCAACTTTGTCTTCAAACGTGTATATTCTGGCTTCTGTGGTCTCGAATTTATTTTCTGTTATGCAAGTAGTTTCTCTTTTCACTTCCTCTTGAGCTGTTTGAATCTTTCCTTGAATAGCTTTACTCGCTTCTTTAACGGATTCTTGATCTTCCTTCTTTTCTTGAACAGTTTTCATTTCTTCTTCTCAACGGAATCTTGGCCCACTTTCATCTCTTCTTGTCCCGCTTACATCGCTTCTTTGAATGCAGCAAGGGCTGTCACCAGCTGTCTTAATTGCGTTCCAATGACTCTTGTCACTGGCATTCAGGCCCGTATTCTGACAACAGATATTGTTGCAAACGTACGGGTTAGTAATAGATTTAATGCACACAGATTCGACGAGAAGTTGAGAAAATTTATTGTATCAAATGTAACATTTCAGAGTTTTAGAACTTTCCACAGAAATAATCGTGCAGGTGTTCACAATATCACAGAGTACAATCAGTAGTTACACCTTATATTACTAGAAAGTTAAACATAACACAATTCAAAACGCATTAAAAAGACGAAGCTCTCACGGATATCTCAATATTGCGAGGTCGCTCTGAATTAACACAATTGAGGGCAGATGTTCTCTCCGGCCACCAATTACATTTATTCAAGTGCAATACCTGTTCCGGATATACAGGGACCGGATCGAAATGTCGCCAAATGGGCGCCAAGTTTAGCGACGTTTAGCATTTTCGCGACAAATTTGGAGACAAAAATTAGTTGCCAAAATGGTTGCCAACTTGGCGGTATCTCGCCAATTTAGCGTAATAGCCATTTATTAAATGTTAAATAGGATTTCCCCTCTATTCTCATTTTCTCCGGCAGAGCATGCTCCCTCTAGATTATGTGTTACATTATACAGAGAAGTACAATTTCTCATATAATGTCACTAAAATTACTCGTTTATGTTCAAAATTCGTAACAGTATCAAATTATTAGTTTATTTCTAGATTAGTTTGATTTATTATTTACTGGCATAGAATAAACAGGATTCCATTAAAAAATGAAAAAGTGTGCCAACATGTTATCCTACGTAAATTTAGAGGATTCATGTATGTATGTAAATAAAGGTGAACGCAATATATCATATACGAAATCATCGCAGTTTGCCATGCATTTTCTCACGGTGTTAAAAGCTGATTTTTCCATATTCGCTGCACCGAAAAACAATCATAGACTAAACAAACAAAAATAGAGATAAATCGTATTTCGCATTCAAATATCTATATTACAAGCAGTATTATCTGCATTACAAGAACTTGTTTTTTTTCTCTTTATCTCTTTTTCTGACCAAAAGGGCTATTATTCTTGGAACCCGACACTGCATTTTTTATCTTTTCATTAGACTTTTGCCATCTGGTAAAATGTAAGATATCCAAATTTAATTTTTCTGTGATTGATTAACAGACTAAAGTATGTAAAAGAAATAGCTGATGTTCTTAAGAATATTATTATTATCATTGTTTCATTGTTATTTTACTTTTTAATCTGATCGAGTTAAAAAAATGCATTTAATTCATGATATATATATGTAATTAAAATAATTAAATACTTTTATAGTATAAGGTATTTTCTTCCTCCTTTCAGCGTGCCTTCGTTGTGTGACGTTATCGCTGCCTGTTCGAGAGGTCCAGGTTCGAATTCCGGCTAGGGCATTGCACATTTTTCACGTCTTGAGCATCAAAAATCCTAATGATGTTACAACAGAATTACATTATGTATTTTTCACCTTCAATATGCAGAAGATGTGTAACGCTCTCATCCTAATCTAAACGCATATAAAACGCATATAAACGCATATAAAACGCTATTTTGCAACAAAATAATTCGGTATTTCACACGGGCAACCTCTTCTGGTAAACCCCATTAAAATTTAAAGGAGCTCTGTTGTATGACAGTTAGCATTGTGAAAAAGTAACGCTACCTAAAGCCGTTAAATTTTGAATAGCATAGTGTTCCACCGAATATGGGCACTTGGAAGACTAAATTTTGAATTTATTTTACCTACACTGGTGTGCAAAACTTAAGCAAAAATTTAAAAATTTAGCAGATAGCCATGAAATTGCAGAAAAGGAGGTCTGGAGATCAGTACAATGAACACGTCAGTCAGTAGAAACGTCATGCGTATGCAAATATCAGGAACGAAACGTCAGAGGTGATGTGATCGTACACAAAACGCGTGATGTCGGCGAGCGCAGCTTAACTGTAGAATAAAAGGAAGGACGGAGACGCAATTCAACATATTCGCTGCAAGTGCCAATGAGTCAGTTCGTGAAATATATCTAGAAGAAATCACCTGGACGACTTCACACGTGGAAGAATGATCTGAAAGCTGGAGGAGGGGCATACTGTCACCAGTGTAGCTGCAGAGTTCGGAATCAACAAAAGTATCGTTTCGCGCGCTTGGAAAGCGTTCCAAACCACAGGTGTTAGAAATGTTGGTGGTGGCCGCCCGAGGACAACATCTGCAGGGGATGACCGATATATCGTCCTGCAGGCGAAAAGAGGCCGAAAGCAGTCATCAAGCGCCATTGCTCAGCAACTCTGTACAGCAACGGGGCGACAAGTGTCGCGGTTTACTGTGGCCAAACGCTTTCACAAAGGGGGCCTATTTGCCCGCCGTCCTGAAAGTTGGCCACCGACGCCACCGTTTACAGTGGTGCAGAGAGCACAAAACCTGGATAACTGATCAATGGAGTCGTGTCCTCTTTACGGATGAGAATCGGTTCAGTACCAGAAGCGATTCTCAACGCGTTTTGATTTTCAGAGAAGTAGAGACCCCGTTTTATAACATCAAGGAAAGACACCGTGACGGTGGTCCTAGAGTTCTTGTCTGGGGAGGCATTATGCTGAACGGGCGAACTGAGCTCCACGTTTTCGACAGAATGTCTGTAACCAGGGATCGCTATTGTGAGGAGGTACTGCTTCTCCATGTGCGTCTGTTCCGAGGTGCCATTGGCCCAGACTTAATTTTTATGGATGACAATACACGGCCACATCGGACTCTTGCTGTTGAGGAGCTACTGGAAAATGAAGATATCACTCGAATGGATTAGCCAGCGTACTCCCCAGATTTAAATCCCATTGAACATAAGTGGGATGCTTTGGAGAGACGCATTGCAGCACGCTTACATCCTCCGAAGAACCCCCAACAACTCAAACAGATGCTGATTGAGGAATGGACACAAAGAAATGTTGCACCAGCTGGTTCTGAGTATGCCGAGACGGTGCGAAGAAACCATTGCAGTGAGGGGAGTGCATATCTCGTATTAAGGAACATCTGCTTGTTGTTCTTCCTCTTGGGTAGACAATCATGAGTCACGATACTATGCGTTCAATAAAGCTTGTTTTTGTTTGCTTCCATACCGTATGCATTATATTCCTTTTCAGCTCCGATGCTTTCGTCATCCTTTATACGTACATAATACTCTCCTTCATTTCTGCATTTCATGTCTCTCAGTTGATTTCTCGTGGAGTTATGGCAAAAAACCCCGCTGTTGCTTAAGTTTTGCACACCAGTGTATTTTATATTTTGTAAAACGTTAAGGAATTTTTGATTAAAAGGTTCAACGATAAAGCCAGTAATGGCAACACTTTATGGAATAAAACACTTTTAATACTAGCGTGGAAGACTGTCTGTCGTTAATTCTGAAGATGTGATATTTTAAATGCTTTTAGCCCAAATGCTCTTGAAACGTGTATGTGTATGTAAATGAAAAACATACCGCTTTGAGCGTAATATAATATATTAAATCTTTCGGATCATTTATATTTTTTGTTTTCTCCTCACATATTTAGACTTTTTTATCAGTTTGTTTTCTTCTAAAAATTATTCTTTCTAATGAGGGGGATTGAACACTGTTAAAATTTGATAATTATGAAATTGATATTGAATTTTTTTTGTTTTGTGTTTCGATAAAACACATGCATTTTACCTCGTTCCATTTTCTTATAAAATTTTGTTCACGTAATTTCTCGTTAATTCTAGGCTATTTTTCATAAGCAACTCTAAAATTTAATTATTAAATGCAATATTTTGCAACAAAGGAATAACGTAAATAACCAAGTTAAAAACTTTGCATTTGAGGTGGATATTTCTAATAACTTAATTTTAAAACGTAAAATGTATATTATTTACTAAATTTCTAGCTTTAATACTTAAAATAATTATACCTTTCTAAAAACGAAAAAACTTTTTAATTCGACATTTCTATAACCATTGTATCAATTAGCATCGTATAATAAATAATGAATAATGAAATGAATGATGAAATCATTGGAAACTATCGTTCTTACGACCTCACAAAAGATCTGTATCACTTAAACTGGAAAAGAACGAAAAGACTTCACGTATAAGGGAGAAAAAGTATTTCCTTTTCTTCTCTTTTATTTCCCGGGAACAAGACTAATACGTTGTCCTCTTGATAGTCAACAAAAAGTACTGTGTGACACTAAAGGTTACAGGAAAGCTCGTTGAGTAAACGAAGATAAAGTATCATCTGATTTCATAACATAGCTATTCTAGAAAAATGTATCTTTAAGTGTTACAACAGATTACGTTTACGTATAAATAAATTACTTTTACTGTCATGTGACAAAATTAAGGAAATAACAATAATGAAATGTTATGCCTTAAATGATAGAAACAAAATTGTTCACAGTTAAAGATATTTAGCAGAATGCAAAATCAAATTTACATGACTTACTCCGGACATCGTTCCTGAACTCCTTATCATCAAATATATTTTTGTTGCAAGCTATAATATCTCAATGAACAATGCATATGCTCTCACCCAACTAAATAAAATAAAATCGCTTCTTAGATTAAATCAAGTTTTGCCTTTTTCGAAAAAAACTTACACAGCTATTAGGACGTTATTCAGATATATTTTCCACCTAAAAGTGATATAAAAGCATTCGATATTTTCTCTTAAATTTTATCCTAGCAGAATGCTTAGAAAACTGACTGACCTATAAGAAATTATAAAAATAACGTTTAGAGAACTAAGGTCTTTCACAAAACCCTTTATAAAAGGAATGGAATTTTTAACTGGTTAACATGTTACTGTAAATTATTGTAAATTTTTATCAATAATCTCAAAAGAAATTCATGCTCCTTAAATGTTAAAATTTTAAATGTAATATAAGCAAGAATAGATCTTGGAATTAACGTTCATTAATCTGAAATACATCAAATTATAAAACCATTATATATGCTTTTCTCAATCTATCTTTGTTGATAGAATTCAGACGAAACAAACTCGGTAATTAAATGTAGGAATCAAAATTTGTTTAAGATATAATTAAATTTATTTATTCAAAATATAAAATTAAAAAACATTGAAATGGAACCTAAGAACAATTTCATTCATAACGCTATTCAGTGTATTTAACAATCTTTGGTTGGTTATAGAATTTAGGTGGTTAAAAAGAAAAACAACTTCTAAAGAGTACAGGAATTTCATGAGATAAATTAATTCGGCATCAGATTTCATTTCAACATTAAAGAACATTTACACTTCTGATTTGCGTTTTGCTTTTTAACTTGGTGCATGAAGCATTGTAGAAGATCTGGTACATGAGACACCTTTTCTTTTAAATTTCTGATCCGTTAGAATAGAAGAGAAACACGCCAATGTAACAATCAAATTCGCTGAAACAACCTTGTATTTGGCGTACATTTACTAAAAACACTCAATCCATTTCGAAGGCAGTTACATGTCCCTCCTCATCAGGACCAAGAAATCGATTGAGTGTTTTTAGTAAATGTACGCTAAATACAATGTTGTTTCAGTGAATTTGATTCTGATCTGTTTTCTGCTGTTTTGCTTGAAAGTGAATATGAGACATCTCAGAGAATACTGTCTCCACTTTAACAGCTCTTAAAGTTGAGGGCTGCGAAAACTAGGATATTAGAATGTTTATTGTAAACAGCATCTTCCAAATCTTTTCAGTAAAGACAGCAAGAGAAAAATGCAGTTCAATTAGATTTCAAGTTCAGTCATGCTGTATAAAGAAATTCAGCTTATCGATAGAAATCCATCTGACAGTAAGTAGAGTGTAAGGAGACACAGTGTAAGTTATTTATTCTATAAAGAGAGAGGAGCTAATCAACAGCTTGTTGATCAATTTAATCAGTTTCCTACACTACTTTACCTCCATACGTGGCCAACTGGTTAAAACCACTGAATACTGGGAGTTCAACGTGGGTTCGATCCCGGGTCAATAGTTACCTTCACGGTTAGTTTTCGTACGTAATCTCACATGTAACGTGAATACAAAACAGTTATTCTTAGAAAAATCTTTCCTGAAGGCATTCATCCCCTCTTGCAGAGAGCCATATTATAAGGTATATCTCAGACATTCTTAGCGTGCCTTCGTGGTGTAATGGTCAGCACACTGAGCCGGTATTTCAGAGGTCCGTGGTTCGATTCCCGGCGAAGGAATTGCATATTTTTCATGTCTCCTGCTTCGAAATAAACACTGGCGCCCGAACTAAAAGGGTTGTGGATGATGACTCTCCACACCCAGGATTTGGCGACTAGGTCTCCTAAAACCCTAGTCGCCCTTTAAAAAGGGGAGTATGTAAGGTATATCTCCCACATTCTTAGCGTGCCTTCGTGGTATAATGGTCAGCACACTGAGCCGGTATTTCAGAGGTCCGTGGTTCGATTCCCGGCGAAGGCCTTGCATATTTTTCATGACTCCTGCTTCGAAATAAACCTAATGTCTCTACAATATAACCATATCCCATATAACCATTTACCATATCCATATAAGATTAGCTTTATCCATTCAGCTGGAATAACCTTCCCCGTCTTGCTATCATTACAATAAAAGGCTTGCCTAATTGTTGAATCAGCTCTGAGATGAAGCTCTAGCTTAAACATTTTCCTTGGGCACTCGTCTAACAAAGTGGATGTGATTGCCGCTGTCTTGCTCGACACTTTATTCTCTTTAAAACTGTTTTGTGAAGAAGCTTCTTATTGAAAGTAAAAAAAAAAGACTTGTTACTTTTTTTAGCCTTAAGTTCGAATAGAATCTTAGCAGTGAATATCTTAGTGGCACCCAAAACATCTAAGATACCTGTCAACGCCCAGCCTCAACGTGCCTTTTCTAAAATGGTCAGAACAAAAAACTGGGGGGTACAAACTGAAGCTAAAAAAGCCTAGCCATGACAGTCAAAAGTCGTTTCTGATTTTACCTTATGTTTCTTTTTGCAGCAAAATAGGGACATCGGAAGTATATTGAAGCAGAAGATAAAAATAATCAGAAAATAGTTTTATCGCTTTCTAGTTCTCATAAAAAAAAGACAAGTGTATCTCCTTGCTAGAAATATTTAGAGAATATCTTCCCCTCTGACTGTAATCCACAGGAAACTTTTGTCTTCTACTTTGGTAAATGTTTTAACGAAATGATCAAGAAGAAATCCCCATTAAATTTAATACCTTAAAAACCATAATATATGGAAATTGACTTTGAGATAAAATTTTAAATTAAATTTAATCAAATATATCAAGTTACACCCCCCAAAAAAGAAACACTACCACACAGAATAAAATTTACTTTGAAAAGCAAAACTTTATTACTTTTACGGGTTTTTACTTTTATCATAGAGAGCATTAAAATTTTAAATTAAATCCAAATCTAATTATTTTTAAAGAAAATTGAGAAAAAGTAAAAAAAATAATCTAAATTCTGAATTTATGATAAGTGAATATGTCAGATGAAATGTCAGATGAATATGTCAGATGAAAACGAAACAAAGCAGGGCTATTAATATGACATCCTAAAGGAATTATTAATCTAATGATATTTAAATAATGCATACATATCATTTACATGTATTGTTTAAATTTATATACTAACATGTTAGCAAAACAGATTTTGCGAATACTAAATAATTTATTAAGCAATTAATGCTACATTTTAAAACAAAATTAAGGAAGGTGAACTAATAGAAAAACTCAGTCAATAAATGCCAAACGCTTTAGAAAAGGTAAAAAATGTTTCTTATATGCAGAAAATATTAATGAATACCTCAAACGAATTAGTGCGGTTAATTTGATTAGTTGAAGACTCGTGCTGGTAACACATATGAGCATTTATTTAGAGTTACATAAACATTCTAAATTCATTAATTATTTCTCTCTCTCTCTCTTTATTTATATGTGGTACGTATTATGGTTGAATATCTACCGCTACTATCTAAGTCATTAAACTTATTGCCAATTCGTAAATTATTTTGAAATGCTATTCTTGGCGTAAATATTAATGGCAGCTAGGAATTTCTGAAATTCCCCTTAATTCTGCGTTCCAAACTTAAACCAGAAGCTCAATAAATATTTTTAATAAGAGCATATAAGATGATAACTTTAACTTTCATGTTTTAACCAATTAATGAATAGATACATTTATTTATTTAGTTAACACTCTAAACTTTGCAGATGGATACATGAAACATTTCTCTTGAGAATGTATCATGTCTTAGGAAATTTTATATTTTTGATTACCAGAGTTATTAGATTATTTTAAGCAGAAGATGCGGAAAATGTGCTATTGCCCACGCCGTGACTCGAATTTGGACTTCTCGAATACGCGACGAGTGTGCTACCGTTACACCACGAAGGCATGCAGGAAGGTGGGAGAAAATACCTTATATGCTTCCCTTTTTAAAGGGCGACTGGGGATTACAGGACCTAATCGGCAAATCCTGATGGGGAAGAATATCACCAACCATCTTTTAATTCGGGTGCCGCTGTAGAGTTATTAGGTATTTTTTTGAAGCAGATAAATATGCGAAATTCAATGCTCTCGCCGGGACTCGGACCTGGACCTCTCGAATATGCGCCGAGTGTGCTACCGTTACACCACGGAGACATGCAGAAAGGAGGGAGAAAATACCTTATGATCGTATGGGTGTATTATACATTTAAGCAACCATTGTATTACACATAGTAAAATTAGAATAAGAAAGAAATGATCTGGAAACTATTGGATTGTTGCAAATGAAGTAACTGATTTTTTGAGATTAGTAAAAAATAGAATAAACGGAAAGAGAATACCTATTTGTTCCCAGAACAAATATACTGTTACTAATGTGTCATTTATACTATGTATGTAAAAATTCGAGTTTCTGGAAGAGATAAATTTCTAAAGTGAAATAATTGATGGCATTTCAAGAGAAGTAATTAATTAATGTGCCACTTGCAAAGTAATTCGTAGACAAAAATGACTCCTATGACAGAAAAAATGGTAATTTGATTGGAACATACCAAGAGAATATGTAGGATGAGCCGCAATTTCGTATGTTATCCTGAAGGAACAGGACTATATTTCTTTTTATAAATGTTAGTTGCTCAAGAATGAATGTGTACGATAATAATTAAGGCACATATTTTAAGAATTTGCCGCATATCTGTACAATATCTAGTTATATTAGTAAGGTTTATTATAAGTTTATTAACACTTATTTTAACTTTTGTATCTTTCCTATCTTATTCTAATTTCAGCTTACAATTTCCTGCCAGAATGTAAATTCAGAAACACACTTAATGCAAATGAGAAAGAGTAATAAAGTCGAGACTTCACCGGCTTCGGGAGAGAGAGTCTGGTTCCCTGACTAGCGCGCGTTTGCCTTTTGGCTACGTTAGTCTTAGCTATTGCTACCCTCGGCCATACCTTAGGCCCTTGCTTGGCTTCGCCGATTTAATTAATACTTAGGGGCCAACAAGATAGATTCTGATAGCTTCGGCTATACCTTTCGAATAGCTTAGTTAAGCTAGTTTTAGTTTAAATTATTATTGTTTTAAGTTTAAGCCCGAGTGGCGGCTTTGTGTAAAGTTCCAAGTAGGAACTGACTGTGCTATAAACCCTCTTACGTGTTCTGTGCACACACGTAAGCGATTATTCGCTTGTTACTGTTCGTGGGGTTCTAAGTTAGAACTTTAGGATTGAATAGTAAAACCCCACACATTTATTGTTCTACATCGAGGAAGGCAGGGTATTGTAAAACACCAGAAGACCACCACATCGTAAACAAGATCTCATTTGGATGTAAAGGTGAATTTCGAGTCTTTGTTAAAGCGTCATTCACTCCCAACCACTGTGAAGAATGTGTACGATAATTATAAAACATCCACTTGTCTTTCACGTGACATTTCCTTACAAGAACGGTTTTGATTCGCCTCTTGTTAACAGAAAAGAGCCGTAGTTTGTTTCCACCAGTGAATTCGTGAGGCACTCACTTTTGAAAAACCTTGCTTTTCCGTTATGGTAATAACCACACCAAGTGTCGTAAAACATCTTAAAAGTATACATTTAGCATCTGAACGATCTTTCGTGCAGTTTGTTGTGTGTCGATTATGTTGATTCGATGAAATATCGTACTTCATTTAAATCACCAGAGAGAGAAAGATAGCCGCGAGTTCGTATTGCAGCCGTTAACCTCCTGAACGAAATTTTGTATACTAGCAATTAATGAACCTCTCATTAGTTATTTCTCGAACGAATGCTTCATTGATGCTTTTTACTGTAGCCACTGCATATTTTTCCCAGTTTGAACTAAACCTAAACATCAAACCTAACTGAGGTTCCATGATTGACTTCATGCCAGCAGTAGTCCGTGTTTCACTCGTGTGAAGCTAAACAAATACTACAGTTTCATGGCTAATGTGGGAGGTTGTCACATTACATAAAACTTGCAAACATAGATTTTGCTTTATTCCACAGACAGGTGAGATCTTAAGACATAATGGCCGTTTCATTTGCAGCAATCCGATATTTGCAAATGAAAGCTCTCATTTATTGCTAATATTAAATTATAAATAGATAAATTGTTCAGGCGCAACAAGAAAGTCACATTGTTTGTCTTTTCGTTCGAGGCTTCATAAAAATAAACTCTAATTACTATAGGCTAACCTTATTTCATGAATAATGGTAATGAATAATACCAAATTTCCTATACATATTTCCCTGTTTCTAACACTTGAAAACAAATTATGAAAAAAAATTAAAGCATAAAAGTCTTTTAAATAAGAAATTATCAGATAACAGGCTTAGTTCTGAATAGAAGCAATAGCAACCAATGTAAGCGCTTAAAATATCGATATAAATGCAAACAATCTAAACACTTATGCGAAGCAAATAATTTTACATATTCTGAACAAAAAAGGAGTACTAAAATAAAATTCAGACCGAAATTATTAATTATTTGACATCAAAGTATTTATTGGAATTTAGCTGGAATTACCTTGGATTAGCAGAGCTTCAAGTATTAAATATTTTAATATGATTCTAATACCAAAAAGTTCAAAACTCTAGGTTTAAATCTGGGTAAACAGTCAATGGTAAAATCTAGCGAAATATTTTTCTCACAATTTTATTTACACATAAACTGCAAACGAAAATTTTAATAAATGAAAAATCAATGATGTTATAGAACATTTGAAATAGAAATGAAATCGCAATAGGCTAATATTTGTCAAAAAAGCAAATATAATAATAATAATATTTAATAAATTCCATATTTTAAAATGATAATAGTGAGAACAAGACTTTTGTCAATTTTTAAAAATTCGCAAGACAGTGCAGTAAAACATATATTACTTTGCTTAATAAACGAATATAAGAATTAAGTCATTAAATACTATTTTAAAAATTTAAATGAAACGCAGAATATACGAAAAATAAAATTAAAAAAATAAACATGAATTAAATGGAAACTTCATATTTATAATCTATTCTTTCTTTTGACAGAAGATTTTTAAGAAGACAAGATCCATTCTACTGGAAATATTTAAGATGATTTGGAGAAACGTAAAGTGAATCCTGCTAAAGTTAAAAAAATATGTGCTTTTATTTATTCAAGACCGGGGACTTTGAATTGTGATGAAATTCAAGTTAGAGGAAATGTCATGAATCAGATCCAGTATTAGATTATTCATCAATAGATTTCGGAGAATAGAATTCGTATAGGAGGATCATCATTTTAAGGAGGACATCAGCAGAATCTATTTAAACGACAAAAGAAGCAGTTCTGAGAAATTTTAATCATTGTGTTCGCAATCTGAATAAAGAGTCTGATGATCCATAAATAGCTATTTGAAGAATACTGTGCTTCCTCCGGGAAGATGCCTCATAATTTCAAATTTCCCATAACGCTGTAGGTTAAAATGTTACTTAGACAAGAGAGTAATGTATTCCTGTTATAACCATTGCGTGTAAACGACGTTTAATGTAAACTGGTTATCATAAATTAAGGAAAAATCACGATTACTGAAAAAGTTACATGTAGAATTTTATGAAACTTACCCACAATATACAACACATAGTAAGGTATCAAATAACATAAAAAGAAATTACCAGACAAATATGGTAGTATAGAAATTAGCACATGTATAAAATAAACAAATCGAAGGTGTCAGTTTGCTATAGGAAAAGTACCTTCAGTATGGAATATGATCGCCTCTAGGAGCAATACAGCATATACAGCGATGTGTGATGCTTTCAATTATGTGGTCTATCAGTTCCATAGAAAGCGAGAGCCATTGCTCTTTCAAAGCAGTTGAAAGCGCGGCAAGGATCTGAGGGGGCGGACTGAGAGCAGCTAGACGTCTCCCTAAAGCATCCCAAAGCATGCCATAAAATAGTGTATGGTAGGGTTGCCAGATTGGCGACTTTATCGCCCATTTGGCGACCAAATAGGCGATATCTCATGGTCCAATCGAGAAGGTTCTAGAATAATTTCCTGTCGAGATATTTCTCGAAACCTGTGGAACCTAATGAAACGCTATATAAACCCTTGCGTTTCTGAGAGCCGGCAGTGTGTGATTAATTGTGATTAATTGTGAGAATAGCTGTTTACTCTGAGTGCTAAGCTACGCGAGAGTTTTGTGAACGGAAAGCGATCGAGATAGTGCTTTGCCGTGAAGCTATCTTTACAGCATAGCTTGACAGTGTATTGGTGATTGTTCCACGGTGTTTATTATAAGTTTAGTGTTGCCGTGAAGCTACCTTTACAGTTACAGCCTGAAGCTGTGTTGCTGATTGTTTCAGCGTACTTATTGTAGATTTTCGACGCTTGTAACGGTAATTTTGGAACTGTGCTGTAAATAGTGATTCTTGTAAATAAATTGTGCTTTTTATTGTTCTGCATCGTGTTTTCATCGGATACTCTCAAATCCACGAACCCGTATAACGCAACAACTGGTGTCAGAAGTGGGATTTGAGAGTGAATGCCAGTCACCCGTCTACAGGAGAAAGCAATGGCGGAGGAAATGAAAGCTTTGATGGACATGTTAGCAGCTCTGAAAACTGGACAAGAAGAGATGAAACAAGAAATGAAAGCTGGCTATGAAGAGATGATAGCCACATATGATGAGATAAGAATTGGCTATGAAGAGATGATAGCTGAGATGAAGGCCGAGCGCGAAAAGAGGAAAGTCGGCCGAGAAAAGGTACGAGAGCAACTCCAACAGATGAAAGAGGGGCTTGCAGAAGAAACAGGAGCCATAAAAGAAGATGCGAAAGTGCCAAAATTTGCGTCTGAAGAATCAAAGGAAGGAGAAATAAGGGGAATAGCTAATCAACTGCCTGAGAAAAATCAAGAAATGATGAATGAAACATCTAACGGGGTTAAAGGAAAAGAAGGAAAGCATGAAGAAATAAAAGACGGGAAAGAAGCTTTTGATTCTCAAGTGCCTGAAGTAGAGACAGAAGAAAATGAAAATGCGACTGTCAAGATCATAGAAACTGATAGTGAAGTTACGAAGTCGCAGTTAGCAAGTATTGAACCATCTGAAAACTCATGTGACTCTGAGATGGAAGAAGCTGATGTACAGCTTACGCAGAGTGATCCAGTATTGCAAGAAAATTTACCTACTTCGCAAACTGTATGTGTGTCTTATAATGAAGATTGTGTAGACATGGACTCGATTCTAAACCAGGATACTTCTGTTTGTAAAGGATCGGATTGTATTCATGACCCTGGTGCAAACATCGGAATTGGTTCCCAGGAAACGGAGGAAAATAAGCATGTAGCAACTGCTAAAATTACCAAGGTGAACTGTACACACGATGCGAATAAACTACAGAGTGGTGAACGAACTGTTTCAGATCTTCCTGTGCACGAAAAGTCTGAAAGGACTGAATCTTCAGACTGTGATATGAAAAACAGAAATACACCTGAGAACTGCAGTGGAAAAGTATTTGACCCGGGTATTGTTCAAGAGCAGAAGCTAAGTACGGTTTGGCGAATCCTAGCATCCGACAAGTAACATCTTCAACAGCATCGGAGCCAGATCCGTGGAGTCATGAAAAAGTTAGAGAAGACCAGTTGGCGGATCCTAACATTAAGCCAATAATAGAGCTGAAGGAATCATCGGCTACGAAACCCAAGTGGCAGGACGTTTCCATCTTCAGTCCTATGACTAAAAGGTACTGGGCTCTCTGGGACTCACTTCACCTTCGAAATGGAGTCTTATATCGACTGTGGGAAAGCGACGATGGAACTAATAAAAGATGGCAGCTGCTGCTTCCTCAAAACCGAATACCTGATGTCCTGAAAGAAATACACAGCAGCCCAACAGGAGGGCATTTCGGCTATATGAAGACATTAAACAAAGTTCGAGAGCGCTTCTTTTGGAGTTCCGCAAGAAACGACGTTGAGAAATGGTGCCGGTCTTGCGATGCCTGCGCAGCCAAGAAAGGACCGAAGGAACGCTGTCGCGGAAGACTGCAGCGATACAACGTTGGAGCGCCTTTCGAGCGAATTGCCCTTGATATACTGGGACCTCTGCCATGGACTAAAGATGGCAACAGATACATTCTAGTTGTCATGGATTATTTTACGAAGTGGCCTGAAGCATATCCAATTCCAGACCAAGAGGCTGTCACTACGGCTGAAGTCCTGTTGCAGAATTGGGTATCTAGATTTGGAACTCCCCTCCAGATTCATACCGACCAAGGCAGGAACTTCACTTCGGCTGTGTTCAAAGGACTGTGCGACTTATTGGAAATAAAGAAAACACAGACCACCCCGTTACATCCGCAGTCTGACGGCATGGTGGAGAGATTTAACCGCACAATCTTGAACCACCTATCGCTTATGGTTTCCAAGAACCAAGAAGACTGGGATCGTAAGCTGCCCCTGTTCCTGCTTGCTTACCGTAGTGCCGTCCACGAGAGTACCGGCTATTCCCCTTCTCAAATGCTCTTCGGTCGTGATCTCCGTCTTCCGAGTGACCTGCTTTTCGGCCGTCCTCCGGATCTACAGTCCTCTCCTGAGGAGTACGTTCAAGATCTCCAAGCCCGGTTGGAAACGATGCACAGGTTTGCTCGAGAGCGAATTAACATCTCGACGGACAGGATGAAGAAGAGGTACGACGCAAGAGCGACCGAACATAAGTTCCAGGAAAACGACAAGGTTTGGCTGTGGAATCCGAGCCGTCGTAAGGGCATTTCTCCCAAACTGCAATCGCATTGGGAAGGTCCCTACACAGTCCTCAACAGACTGAATGACGTCGTAATACGGATCCGTAAGTCTCCCAATTCCAAACCTAAGATTGTACATTATGATAGGTTAGCTCCATACTATGGCCATAGTAATTAGTGATAGTTATTTTTGTTATGGGTACCCCGTATTTCGTAATGTTTTTATGTTTAATTGTATGATTTATGCATAGTTGCTTGTACATAGATCTTTGTAATTAGTGTAAATGTTTTTGTTATTTGTAAATACTGTAAATATTTGCAAATTTTGTTATTATTGTAATTTATTTATTTGTTTTGTAGCTTTTTCGATTATTTCTTTTTGGCTCCCAGCCAGGGATTGTACTGCCCGGGACGTGCAGTCCTTGGGAGGGGGCAGTGTTACGAAAAATTCGGCGGTTGCGCCTGTATGTAAGCTTTCCGGCATAGCACTAGGGTTGCCATAAAATAGTGTATGGTAGGGTTGCCAGATTGGCGACTTTATCGCCCATTTGGCGACCGAATAGGCGATATCCCATGGTCCAATCGAGAAGGTTCTAGAATAATTTCCTGTCGAGATATTTCTCGAAACCTGTGGAACCTAATGAAATGCTATATAAACCCTTGCGTTTCTGAGAGCCGGCAGTGTGTGATTAATTGTGATTAATTGTGAGAATAGCTGTTTACTCTGAGTGCTAAGCTACGCGAGAGTTTTGTGAACGGAAAGCGATCGAGATAGTGCTTTGCCGTGAAGCTATCTTTACAGCATAGCTTGACAGTGTATTGGTGATTGTTCCACGGTGTTTATTATAAGTTTAGTGTTGCCGTGAAGCTACCTTTACAGTTACAGCCTGAAGCTGTGTTGCTGATTGTTTCAGCGTACTTATTGTAGATTTTCGACGCTTGTAACGGTAATTTTGGAACTGTGCTGTAAATAGTGATTCTTGTAAATAAATTGTGCTTTTTATTGTTCTGCATCGTGTTTTCATCGGATACTCTCAAATCCACGAACCCGTATAACGCAACAATTTGTAATAAGCATAACTATGCAGATAGATGGAAGTTTTGTAAACAAATTACAATTCTAATTACATTTTAATTGTAAAGACTGATGTAAGCAAGTCATGCATGTAAACAAGATTTTTAAACTGGGAACATGATCCCTTTATCTACTACAATATATAATGTCATGTAACTTGATGCCTGTACTCACTGCAAGAGATAATGTCGTGAAACATGCGCCTGTACAATTATGTATTGCTATGTACCTGTGTAATGCAATGCATTTACTTGAGCTAAATTAATGCTGACAGGTAGGCATGCCGGTGAGATTGCCGGCGGTGACAGGGCTAGCGGTACTGACTGGAGCAACATTGGCGAGTTAACCGTTATGTTAACTCGAGAACGTTGGAAGGGTATTAGTTTTCTAGATAATATTATCTATATATGTAAGATCTATTTCTAGGTAATATTATTTAGATATATTCTAGGTATATAATTAGCATAGAATAAATAACAGGGGGACTCCTATATGTATACATAGTATTGCGTGCGTACGGGTTCGTAATAGATCGAATGCACAAGTCCAATGTAAAGTTAATAAGATTTATTCTTATCACAAGAAATATAACAAAACGCCGAATTTTTCCTCAAAGATATTCGTACAATATCGGAATATCACGCCATATAATCACTAGCTATATTGTAAACTATTGAAACATAAAAAGAACACAATCTGAAGCACAGAGAAAGCTAATGCTATCTTACTGCGATTTTGCTATAATCATCAAGAACAGTTATCTAAACAATAACGGAGCTGAGATGTTTCTGTCCTGCTTTTACAGCTTTCGAAATTGGCCGCGCGAGACAGCTTTAGCAATTTCTGGAAAGTAAAAAGAGTAGAATTACGGTTACAGTTAACATAGTAGTCAATTATATTTATTTAAATCAAATATCAATTACGGAGATAAACTTTTACTTAATGTTAAATGCACGTGCTCTTGTATTTTTACGTTTCCGGCTTAGCTTTCTCTTAAAATTTATCACGCACTGCATAGCACGGGAAAATAAAACAATTTTAATTATAATTTTATAAAAAATATGTAACTAAATGCAAAATTCGTAACACTATCATTAATTCCATATAAAGATCCTGAAGTAGACACTGTATTTCATAATCTACACTATTGGCCACCCAAATTGCAACAGCAAGAACGACAATAGATATCAAAACAAAATTTATTTAGTAGATAACATGTCGACCAAGTATTAAATGATTAAATTTATAGACTTCTGTGAACTGTGGTTTCTTCCAGAATCAGTAGCCAGATAGCCGCCATTGTTGGAAATCACCGCTGCTACACGCCTCGGCATTGATTCAAAGAGACTTTGGATGTGTTCTTGGGGCACAGCAGACCAAGCAGATTTCACATGTTGCCACAAAGAATGGGGGCATACGTTCACGAAACGTGACATCTTTTAACTTCCTTCCTGGAATTTTAAGTAAACGGTGGTAGAAAGTAAAAATTAGAAGCATTAACCAAGTGAAATATTTCATTCATAATCTTCACATCAGTCCAAACGTTATTGTTTTAAATTACGCATTTACAAATTTTCATTCATATTACATAAATTTATATTTTTTTCATTTAAATTTCTGCGAATAAAAGTACAATTTTTGTGCTGGAAATGAGCTCAGATTTCAGATAAACTCAAGATTCTAATATTTGCATCGAAACTGAAGGGGGACATTCGCAAATGCAGTAACTGAAACCGGCATTTATGTATTCTATTCCTTTGAAATGTTATTTCCATCAGCAAATACGATTTTTCGTAAGCTGAATGGAACTATTTAAAACGCTATGGTGTTAAAGATTAAGTAACGGAAAATATTAAATAAAATGCCGTTAAGCCCTGCTGCCAGTCCATTTGATCGCGAACCTCACGATATAATGCACATACATTCTGATCTCATTAAATTTCCCATGCATTTAAATTTGTTTTATCGCACTGCAGAAAGACTACAGAGATATGAAAATTCATTCAAAAAATTCATTCAACTCATTCGGATACTTTCATTAGTTTACATTTCAAATACAAAAAATGTAGCGAATATAAAAAAATGTAACACTTGACGCTTTGGAAGCGTGATCGCTGATTAGCTGACTGCGTCCATGGATATTTTGCATAAGTAAAATCATATCAAGCGCAGAATGCAAAAAGAGTCGTCAAAAAAACTGTTAAAGTCTTGTTAATTAAATTGTAAGTGATTAAACTTTTAACGCAACGTTTATATTGATACTTAAAATTCAGTATATATATCACTTTAAATGTAAAAATATGACTCTTGAAAGTATGCTAGTGGGAATCCGCGTATACGTGCCTTTAATTTTTCAATAAGTGCATTAAAATATGTATTTTTTGCGTAATTAACTGTGAGCCATACAAAGATTTGATATTGAAGTTCTCGAGAGTGCTTTACGCTTCTTATGATCAATTATTTAATGTGCTTAAATTTGGATCAGAAAGCATGTAATTATGGTAAACAATGAAGAACATTTTCAGCTTCGGTTACCTAATAAGCATTTAGCGTCATTATTAATTAGAATTAAAATCCTCAATGATACGAAGAGGATGCTATGGTAGTGTGCATAAACCGTAGTGTCGGAAGTACAAAGTTATTCAAAAATAGAGTTAACTTCAAAAATGTAACAAGAATATGCAATCTTATGTTCATAAATGCATTTTATAAATACATTTAATAAAATATCAAGCAGCATAATTTTGAAGAAACATGTTTTAAAACTGTTCTATTCTTCATAACTGCAGCATATATTAAGATGTGACTCTGTAACCTTGGAGGATTTCCCTTATTTTGCATAACAAATTTATTTTAAGTTTGATACCTTTCCTGAACCTCTCAACCTGTCCTTGTATTTTCTAGCCAGGATATAAATATAAAGATAAGTGAAATGAAAATTTAAACGGGTAAATCTCTAAGTTTATTCGGAGCGTGTTTTCGCTAGCCAGCGTACGTTTCGTTGCTATCTCGCTGTTACGCTAGTAAGCAAATTGGCCATTTCGGATTATCATCACGCCTATTAGGTTATTGTAAGTCAACTTGTTGAGCGTAAATTAACGTGCTAATCCAATACTATGCTATTTTAGATCCGACCTCAATTATATTCTACAGTTAAGTTCTCACCGCAAGATGACGGTGTTTTATAACGCACGAAGATCGTGCCGTTCTGTTAAACTCTGAATTAATAAAGGGTTGTTTTTCACCCTTCTTCTGTACCGGTAATTTATGCACGCCTGAGCCAGAATTCGCTAAGTTCATTGTGGGATCTAATTGAGTTTCATGTGGAATAGCAGGGACAGATCATACAACCTCTAAAAACGATATACAATCTTTCTGTTTCTACACCTTTATGTAGACTGGAAGGGCAATGGTAAAAATAATAATATGTTTTAGAATAATAACCTTGTTTTAGAAGATCAATGCCTTAAAAGTAATAATAAATAACTTTCGTTAAAATATAGTAGTGAAGAGCTATTTTTAAACACATAAACAGCGTTTTTCTGATGTAGCAACCGCTACATTTTTTGGTGACTCGAGTTAGTAACAGTAAATATTATGGCAAACAGCAAGAAGACAGAAACCCAGTCTAATGGCGCTAATTCTTCAAAAGGTAAGTGTAAAAATTCCTCCTTTTTGGATGGATAAGTCAAAAATTTGGTTTTATCAGACAGAAGCACAATTTTAAACTAATGGTATAACTAGTGTTGAACTTTACTGCATGTGAAATTAACAGCTATTTTTCTCCTTGTATCACAACTATGTTCCTTGGAAGGGGAGCAGTTAACCTCTACAAACGATATGCAATGTTCTTGTTTCTACAACTTTATGTAGAGTAGAATAGCAACGGTAAAAATAGTAATAGCTTTTAGAAAATCGATGTCTTAAAAATAATAAATAATTTCTATCAAAATATAGTCGGGAAAAGTTATTCTTAAGGACATGAATAGCGTTTTTGTGATGTAGCAACCGCTAAATATCTTTAAACGTTGTTATAAGCTGTGTTAGATCGTTGTTTTAAGTCTGTAGTTTTTTGTTTTTGGTATTATGTTTACTAGCTTCATACCTGGGAACTAATTATTCATTTAGGTTCTGTTTTAAATGTTTTGAGTTCCCTAGTAAATGATTTTTATTCATGGAGTAGGTTTGTAGCTTTGCTTGCATGTTTATTTTTATACCAGGAGTTTTATCTATGTCATGATTCCAGGATGTCATTTAATATAGATTAGCTCTCACTTCAGACGTATCTGCTTTATAAATCAGATATCTTTAAAATTTGTTGCAAGCCGTGTGACGCTGTTAATTCGTTTGTTTTAACTTTCATTTTTGATATTAATCTTACCAGTTTCATAGTTTAAAACTAGCTATTTTTTTTATTAAATTCTCTTTTAAATGTTTTGAGCTTCTCTAGTTAATGATTTTTATCCATGGAATGCGTTTGAAGTTTTATTTGAATGTTTTCTTATTCTAGAAGTTTTACCTATGTTGTAATTCTCTGATGCCATTTTACATATTAGAAATCACTTCAAACAAATCTGCTGCTAAACTAATAACGCATGCGCAATTTGTTTGCAATATCAACAAAGCATTTTTAATTTTCTGTTCGTTATTCTTTATGTTGAGAATAGTTACTTCATTTTATTAAAATATTTAAAACTGTATATTTTAAGACTTTAATGGGAGTTAAAATTGGAATTTTTGATTCAAGTAATTTTTTTTTCAGAATTACGCGTTTTACTTCCATCAGAAATAACTGAAAGCTATAAATTTAATATATTCAAAGTAATTTATTAACATTTCTTTATTAAAAAGATTTAAATATATTTAATGGTAAAAACATTCTCTGAGCCCTTATGTTTAATATACCCGTATCAGAGCATGTGTTATAGAGAATCGCTGTTAATAAGGGAATTCCCTAGCTGTATGAGAGAGAAATGATGTTGTATAATATAGAATTACAGATTAGGAGAGAGAGATGCTTAAAGCCCTCTAGTGGGTTTAATATTGTATAGTGATTTAGCGATATTTAATTATCCAGAGTATACTTGCAGAGACAGGGAATGCTTGACAGGTAAGAAGGCAAAACTAAGAGATTTATAAATCATGTTTTCCATTATTAAGAATTATAAGAGGATGAGACATTAAAACATTCAATGCCCAACATTGTTCTGCTGCCCTTTACCTATAATACTTTCCATACGTTTAAGATTTCTTTTAATTAATATATTTTTTCTAATGATAAAGTATGCTCTGTACTCGTACTACACTCTGTAGTCCCACTATACTGTGTAAGTGACTACTATTACATTGCTTAAGTTTGATACCACCAAAATATGTAAATTAGAATCTTTAGCCGGCCTTTGAAATGAGCTAGAAATGTATGAGCTACTGGATGTTACAAAGTAGAAAATTATTTCATAAAAGCTATTGAGTCAGGTGGCATATGTATAATTTTCTTTTTATTTGTATATAACTTTAATTTACATGCAATGTATAAATCAGTTTCCAATGCGCTATGTTTTGTACTTCAAACAGAAATGTGTATATTAAATTTTAATTATATTATTTTATGATAGTGTTATGTTCACTTAGCATTCTGAGATTCTAATGGAAGCCGAAACGAAAATTTGAACATTAAGGTTAAAGCTTGATCTAGTTTAAATGAGTTTAACTTTCTATGCTAACTTAATTTTTACACCAAACAGGCAATTTTCCCAGAAGGACTATGAATTTCGTTTTGGCATATTGCGTTGATTTACTACAAGCGTTGTTTCACTTTTAAATTGTTGCCACCAAATATTATCTCTCTGTATTATATTTAAAGAAATTAAATAATGAAGGATGTGCATAAATGTATGTATGCTTCTCGCATTGTGATAAAACAACGGTATTTAGAGCCATCAAATTTTGAATAACGTAATCCTCCTGCAAATATGGGCATCTGGAAACACAAATTTGGAATTTGTTTTATTATTTATTCCTTATTTTGTAAACCGTTAGGGAATTTTTGATTAATAAACTCAAATATTTCAAAGCGAGCAATGGCAACGTTTATATCTCCAGCGCGCGAGACTGTGTATCCGGAAATTCTAAAGATATACTCATTTTAAAATTATTTTGCGATATTGCTTTTGAACTGAATTTTATGGTTTAAGTGGGAAGAACGTGATGTTTAATAAAAATAAAGGTAACACACAAAATGTTAAAAAAATGTCCTTTTACACGTAATTTAAAATCTGAAACCTTTCAAAATTTTTAATATTATTTTCGTTTTATTTCTCATCGGAAAGCCTGTTTCTCTTTCGATATTAGTCATGGAGTAACAATCGAAATGCTTTAATAGACTAGGCGTTTTATTTATATTATTTTATCAATTTAAATATAAAATTTTCGAATTACAACATATTTTAAACTCATTATCAGTAATTTATTATTATTGGTGAAAATACTAGTCTCAGAAGTCTTACTATTTGTTTCTCAAAATTCTTATTTCTATAACCAGCTGATGTATTAGAGAAGCGATAAATATTAAGTATTTCTAGGCGTGTAATGAGGAATTCTAAAATCATTTGTTAATCGTTCGATAAAGATCAATGACTGAATCATTTAATATAAATAGGAGTATACCATAGCATGATAACATTTAACTATATAGAGTTCATTCTAGAGGAATCATATCAAGTTAGGATTTTATTAAAGCAAAACATTCAAAAACTTACGGCATATCCATTTTTAAAAGATTTTCTAGAGAAAACTGGCTAGTATTCACATTACATATCTCGGAAAAGAAGAACAATAAAATAAAATGAGATAAATAAATAAGTAAAGTAAAAAAAAAAGAAAGAGAGGAAGCATGCCTCCAGTCTTTTGAATAACTGAAAACCGAACACAGAACAGGCTGATATTAGTGGTCCTAATCTCAAGTCTAGTTGCAGCCCTCGAATATATCCGAGTCCCTCGTTTCTCTCAAAAGATACTCGTGCAAAGTATAATTTAAAGAAGATATTTCATTCCAATAGAATTCGTCTAACTTTCCACTGAATCATTACGTAACAGGATAATTCCTTTCTACGTACTCTTTCACAAAAAACATAACATTTAGAGCTCAATTTGTATGCAGAGAAAAACGAAACTATATAACTATTTTTATTGGCCATATTACATCTAAAATGTATTGAAAAATAACAAACTCTGTAATTAAAATGTCATTACAGTATTCTTGTTCATAATTTTTGCTTAGAGTACCACTTGCTTTTGAAGCAGAATCATGGCCAAACAGATATACGCCAAACATAATATGCAGGAATTTTCATTCAATTTTAATTCAAAACATACAAGTACAGGTTTTGCTCCCGCATAATCAATTTTTTGGAAGAATTAAACACACACACCTTGCACGTTGTAAAAGTTGGTACTATGCTGAAGTGTACTTAAATAATTGTTCGGCCAACATTTCCAGATGGACTGAATTACTTTTGTTAATTTTTTCCAGACATAAACAATGAATCGTCAGTAGTTGAAAATTCTTCAAAGTATTTGACTCGTCAGAGGAAACTTATTAACACTACTAGAAATTAAGTCAAAAAAATGAAGAAAAGCACTTTTAAGTCTCATGAGAAATTTGGGAACGGCAGGGAAAGGCCTAGATTCGGTATTGGGGATGAGATATTTTTAAAAGCTTCACAATCACCTTATGTTTCACAACCAAAATGTACTAGTCCTTTCAAAATGATAAGATTTTTCGAAATGAAAATACTTAACCGCAAGTGCAAATGACAATAAAACTAAAAAACTACACATTAGTAAATAATTATAAAAGTTCGCACACAATATCTAATCAGACAAATTAAAAGCATTTTATTTCATCGAGCTCGTTTTTCTTGTTAAATGAGTGTATGCAAATTATACGTATATTATCACACATAGGTTTTAGCAGATTCAATTCCAACTATAAAATGGAGTGTTAGATCATTACTGTTGCCTAATGTGAATATACAGCGATTGATTGAAAAAGTGTCGTGCCAAATCACAAATGAATCCAAGTGAGAGTATAAACAGTGTGTTCAGAAAGACAAGTGGTTTACACATCTCTACAGTACTAGATTGAATTTTGAACTTTTATGTAAAATTATTCTGGTACAGAGACTAGTGTTGGCCAAGTCAGTATTTAACTTGAATATCCTCTTCAAATGAAATGAAGCATTCATATTTGATCTTCGATTATTTAATCGTCATCGAAGTAGCGCAGCGAGTTCTTAAATTGTCGTCAAACCAGTTTTTCCTCTCTCTTGAACGGCGGACTGCACGGATGGCGGAGGCTTCCGCTTTGCTTTTCCCCATTACCTGTGTTAAATCGCGTGTCCAGTTTTTCTTCAATCTTGTAATTTGTCATCAGAGAAGTTAGTTTACAAGTAGTTCTAAGTTACTTTGAGAATAATCTTAGAGTCATTTCGTTCCTCAGTAAAGGAACTTTATTCTCCAAGAGAGTCAATATATTTCCAATGCGACCACTTTTGCTATTTTTGATTTTGTCACTTGCTGATGTCTTCCGTCCAGCCTGTTCCTAAGGTATAAAGAACACTCTTCCCGTGTGAAAAATGGCCGGCGTTCTTTCAACGGAAAGATTTCCTCAGCTAGTAAAAACTGATTTTTAAGCTGAAAACCTTGGAAAACTCTCCCACATTAGCTGTTATCACCCACATTTTTAGTAAAATCAGACTTTCAGGGAAAGCCATGTTAAAAGCATAGCTCTCCCTTTTCTATAACTATCATTTTCCACTACTTTAAGTGTACTCCAGTGGTACTACACTCTTACTGCAAAGGCAACAACACCACACCAACAAATTGGGGCCACATCTATAATGCACATATGCAGTTATAAATACAATAACGCAAGAAAAGACTGTTTCTAAATACAGTCTTTCCAAATGGTGCATTAATTCTTTCAACTAATCAATATATGTTTAAAAGAAATGAAATTTAATGCAAACTGTATTTCCTTTTACAATATTTTATCTTTTACATCATAATTTATATTTTATTGAAATCTTCGGAATTTGTCTGTGAGCAACAATAACAGAGTAACTCATTCTAATGAATGGAAAATAATAAATTCTTTAAATAAGATTTAAATTAAAACATTCTGGAGACAGAAACTAAATTATTTCATAATTAAATTTGCAGCAGTTCATACTGCAGTATTACATTTCATATTGTTTTGTGTCTATAAACCATTATTATATTAAATTGTTACGAGATAAAAGATATTAATTTATTAAGTTATACTGAAGATTTATTGAATTACGAGCTACAATGTTATAAGTTAGAATTTTAGTACAAAAATGAGTATTAAATGCAGTTTTGAGATAATTTTGTAATACTTTCGATTAAATTTATAAATATATTTCAAAATTAAATAAGCATTCTACTTAAGAAATCAAAAAGGTTTAATAAAATTATATATTCAGGTTGAGAAAACTGACAATATTTTTTTTTTTTGAAAAATTACATTTCTTTGTAAGTAGTACACTTATCTTTCTACGTAAAATAGTATAGTTTCATAGTAGTTCAAATTGTAGGAATTTGTAAATTTTGAGGAAATTTTCTGGAATGCCAAACAATTTGAGTCAAAATTGTTGCAAATTGCAACAAAGCGATCTTTTAACATCCAATCCGGTTTTGCAATAAATGGTTTAAACATATATTAAACAGAAAAACTAGATTACTTGAAGAAAAATTTCAGAAAAAAATTATATTTTATATATAGCTTGATAATCATGAGAGGTTACGAAATATTAAAAATGCACTAATCTTCAAAACTAAGAGAATTTTCCCGTTTAGTCATTTATCTCCAAAAGTGATGGGCAGATTTTAATGAAATTTGATAAGATCGTGATTTGATTTATTACAAAAATCTGTACCATTTAACGGTCATGGCAGACGGGCATCGTCTTAGCTCATCAATACAGTAATGGGAAAAGCAAAGTCGAATGAAAAATCGAATAATCAAAAAGTCTAACGCGAAATATGGCCACCTTGAACAGTTATAAAATTTTCACAATGCAACTTCATACTAGAAATAGAAAGCTAATGAATCCTTGTGGCGGTCTGTTTCACTTCTGCAGTAATACAATTTTCGGGCACTGAAGGCTTGTGGAAGGGGAATGGAGACTGAATTTGCTTCCCAAGTAGCATCCCAAATGTATTTTATACGGTTTAAGCTTGATTACTTGGCTAACCAGACCATGCGTTTAATACCCTCATTTTCCGCAAAATCATCTGCCGTATTAACCGTATGTGAACAAGCGTTCCTTTTCATCAAAACGAACAGAGAACGTACTGGACTCCTGAAAAGGCAGAATAAGGCTTTAAGGTATCTTCTGTGTACCTTGCAGCAGTCACAAGCATATTTTTAAAAGCATAAAGGTATATGAGCTCCTCCAACATGATGTTTGTTCAGATCGCCAAACCTCGGCTGCCATACTTATCCGTTTCTTGGATCCTGAAAGATTGCTCTGTTTTTCTCTTTCCAAAAATACGTCGAAAATCAGCGACTTGACTGAATCGGAACTTATCTGCTATATAAAGAGCCCGCCACTCATGTTTCTCTGGTCGACGTTCTGTGCTAAACGAGCTCTCTTATTTGGAGAAATAAGTGTAACGCAAACAATAGGTCTTCTTGCAACTAGTTGAGAATTTAGAACTTCATGGCATAGTTGAGAATTTTGAGCTTCATCTTTTCAGAAGTGAAGCTGTAGAGTCGTTAGGTTATTTAGAAGTAGAAGAAATGAAAAATAAGCAACGCTCTCGCCGGGAATTGAACCACAGATCTCTCGGTTACGCGTCGAGTGTGCTGACCATTACACCACGAAGACATGAGAAGAAGGCGACAGAAATACCTTATAAACCTTTCTATTAATTCATTTTTATGGACGACAAAGCTTGGTCACATAAGGTTAATCCAGTGGATAATTTTTTGTATAATGAGAATATTAATCTGAGGGATTATTCAGCCAGATCTCCAAATCTATACCCTATAGAATACTTTGGAACGCTCTTGGAAAGATTCGCAACTCACCTTTTCCCTTCCAAGGACATGAAACATGCGATGCTTCAGAAATGGGATCATCTCCGAAGTCATGTTATATAAGCTTCCCCCTTCACCCTATATTCCCTACAGCGTCCCCCCTTCACCCCTTTTTTGCGCAGTGTACCTGAATTTTTTTTAAAAATATTTTCTACTCTTAAATAAAGCGCGAATGGAAATGCTTGATGTTGAATAATTATCGTTCACCGTCTTTTAGTTCAGGCATCATTTGTAGAGCTATTAGATTTATAGAAGATGAAAATTCTGCAGTAAAGTCGGGCCCCGAGCTCTGGACCTTCCAACTGCTAGGTAGATGTGTTTCCCAATCACATCACCAAGGCGCGCGATAAAGAGGGGAAAATAATTTGCGCAATTATTTCTAAGAAAAAAAAAACAAGAAAGACAGGTTATCAATATCGTTCATCTTGTAACTACAGCTATCACTGTCTCATTAATTTACCATTGTCTTATCACATCCACAAACTATGCATTCATTTTACGTGCAGAGTTGATAACTAGACTTACTTCAACAAAATTTGCCGCGAGAAAAATATGGCTGTTATAAAAGTTATTTAAAATACTATTTCGTTTGAAATATTATCATATATATAGTATTGAATACTTTTAAGTGTTTTATAGCTGAGTAATGTCACAATTAATTTTTTTTAATATTAAAATGCAAATTGTTCCTTAGGTTATTATTAATTTTGCCCTAAGGGTAACTTCGGGGAAATGAAAGGGGTGATTGGTAAATGAAAGCCTGAATCCCATGCTATCACTTTGTAAAGTTTAAAGAGAAATTCAGTTCTTCCCAACTAGCAGAATTTCAATGATCTTCAAATTATATTAAAATAAAGAGATGTGATTACATTCTCCTCCTTCAGGTACAGCTGAAATTGATGATATTCTCTCCTTGCATCTCATTAGCTTCTGCCGAGGATGATATAATAGTTTACTACCTTGATTTTGGTATTCTCAAATCGATTTCAGGTTCTAAGGAGAAGGTAACAATGGATGTTTTCGGAATCCATATCGAAAACTGATTTTGATAATTGCTGTTTGTGTTCAAATGTTTTTTCTCTTGAACTTCTTTCTATCATTAATAATCTTAAAATTTCTGGACGTAAAATAATATGTATCATAGATTTATGATTACAGTGCTTTTCCTTAACGCATAAGCATAAAGTAATAATTTTATTATTAATAAAAAATGTAGTACTTAATTTACAAAAGACACTTGATTTTAGAGGAAAATAATTCTTTTGAAGAGAAGCCCCAAAATAATTCATGAAGAATACTTATCACATGAAATTATTAGTCAACATAGTATTACAAAAGTTAGATCGTACAATGGGAAGACTCACTTAGAATGTCTTACGTAGTAGACTCACTTAGTTGATTAATAAATGGAGTTATTCATCAACATAAGACTTACAAAATTTAACCTGCAGAACGGGAAACGCAGACTCTGTAGAATGGGAATTCTTTGTATAAGAAATACCAAGTATTATATTTTCATAACAAACTATCTTTTCAACATCATTAGAAAAATTATTTTAGCAATAAAATAGCGGAAACGTATTATAAACTCATGCTCTACTTTTCTTATATAATAACAATATGCAAGTTTTCACATAAAATACATCTATGAATAAACAGAAAATGTACCGTCAATATAGCAATAAAACGTTTTAATATTATCAATAATTTGAGTGAGAAAAATTGAGAAAACTTAGTTTTGCTTATTAGCTAAAAGTTTCGTACATGATCTGTTTTCTCCATTTCTTGTTATTCGTATTTAATGAATAATTATGTTATATATAAGAATTACTACATTCCTTTCTTTTCATAAATGTAAAATTTCTCGATCTTCTTGAAATTTTGCGGTAATTATTTTATATAACTCAGTTTCCATAGGAAAATTTTAATTTATATTTAATTTCTTATTTTGACAGTTTTATAAATTAAAGCTTTATTATATCTTTTATATTATATATATTCATATTTGCTCTTTAGATGCTTTCTAGATTTTTCACTTGATGTCTATTATTGCATAAAGCTTTTATTTATGTGAACGTGGTTCAAATAAAATTATGAACTCACATTGGCAAAAAGGTTTATTTATCACCTCATTGTATTGTTTTACCAACAACGCTCTCAGTTTAAGAACAATCACTGCAATATTCTTAAAAGTTTAATTTCCTTCTGAAACAGTTTAGGTTCTTCAAAAAATTTTCAAGTTTATTGCAACTTGTTTTTAAATATATTTTAATTAAATTACCCTTCAGCAAAAAAGAGGTGAAAAAAGTTTCCTTCTGCATATATTGGAGAAGAAATCTGAAATAAGACAGGGCAGGATAGGAATAACCATTGAAATCCCCCATGCAAGGTTTAAGCTCTGCTCTTTTTTGCTTGCAATTCTGTGAATAATTCCTACTTATTTAGCTTTCTTTGTATATGTCTAGATTTACCATTAATTCGGACAGGAAAGTATTTTGAGTTGCATATGTGCAGGACTCTTCTTATTGACCCGTTTTTTGCATTACAGCACGGGGCCTTTACTACTAAAGTTGCTCTGCAAGTTATAAAATTCGTTTGAAATTCGGAATTAGTAGATTTTACTAGATTACGTCAAAGTAGACTAAGCATATCTGCTTCAGAGAAAAGATATCCTCGTGGAGGTGTTTCAAGACAAATTGATTCGTTGACAAATTACTTGTCAAAACCTGCAAAAATATCCGAGGAGTCACCCTATAAGGTGTTTCTCCCACCTTCTTCACATGCGTTCGTGGTGTAGTGAGCAGCACATTCGACGCGTAACCAAGAGGTCCGTGGTCTGCTTTGTCATTTCTTCAGCTTCCTGGCTTCGAAAAAAACCTAGTGACTCTACAAGTGGCGCCCGAAATAAGAAAGGTGGTGGATGAGGATTCTCCACCACCCTGATTTGGCGAATGGGTCCCAACGCATGCCGAAAACGTCACGGAGAAAACAACGCAAGTCGAAAATGTCGTGGTACAAAACATCGTGGGAGAAAATAAAGCAAAGAGAAAAACATCGTGGTACAAAATATCGTCGTCGAAAATAAAGCGATTCAAAAACTTCGCAGTTTAAAAACATCGTCTTCGAAAATATCGTGGTAAAAAATAAAGTACGTACAAATCATCGCATGACGATATCGGCGCAGACATGCGTTTTTCAGGCTTTAATAATTGTTAATGGATTTTCGCTTGATGATTTATGAGAGCAATGTGGAAAGAAGGATAATTTTTACTTTCATATTTTTATGAACTAGTAAATTTAAAAAAAAAAGCAGGAAATTGGAACAAAACTAGGAATAATTTTCACTGTAAGTGTGTCAGATTAACAAAAGTGAAGAATTAACAATTTTTTTATAGCTAAGTTCATGCAGTTACTTATCTTTCTTTTTCTATTCTTTTTTAGATTATACTTTTCATGAAAAATTACCAATAAACTTTATAAAAAATAATTTACTAATGACTTTTTATTAGTTAACTATGTCAGTTTAAAATTAAGTGCTATAAGTTGCCTTAATTTTCTATGCTTACATTTTCAGCAAATATTTATTAGTGAATAAAAATTATGAAAATAATTATCTTGCCCTCACTAATCATTATGCGAGTTTTTACAATTATTAAACAATCATTAAATTTTACAGTTACTAAACCGTGAAAAACGCATGTCTGCGATGTTATCGTCATGCGATGATTTGTAGGTACTTTATTTTTTTCCACGATATTTTCGACGGCGATGTTTTTAAACTGCGAAATTTTTGAACCGCTTTATTTCCGACGACGATGTTTTGTACCACGATGTTTTAGAACTGCGATGTTTTCTCTTTGCTTTATTTTCTGCCACGATGCTTTGTACCACGACGTTTTCGCCTTTCGTTGTTTTCTCCGCGACGTTTTCGTCCGCGATGTTATCGGCGGACAAAGTTTCCAAACCCCCCACTCGCCCTTTAAAAGGAGGAGTATTTATCCTACCTTTTTCGCATGCCTTCGTGCTGCAGTGGTCAGCATGCTGGGTGCGTATTCCAGAGGTTCGAGTCCCGGCGAAGGCGTTGCTCATTTTTCATCTCTCCTGCTTCCGAAATAACCTAATGACTCCATAACCCTATTCGCCGGGATTTGAGTCACGGATCAGGTACCATTGTTATCTGGCAAGCTGCTAATATGTTGCACGTTACTAACATTTAAGTTACATTACATCATACGCTATAATCAGGAATATAATTTTATCAGGTCTTTATAGTCATCTCGAAAAGAGAAAATGTTGCATTCATATGCATTTTCGGCTTAAATTTGCATTTAGTAATGGCAGTGGTTCCTTAAATTATTAGATTTTGAATTAATTAGTCTAATATTGTTCAATAAAATCGAATTTTAATTTAACATAATTTAAATTTTATTTTAATTAATTATGTAAGGAAATAAATGCGTTTCTCATATGTGCTAAAATGTGACCTCTTTAGTTCATTAGTCCGAGATATTCGTAGATCTCTTGATTTATTCTGGAAGAGATATGCTTTATGTTTTCGAGGCACTTAAGAGACGTGTAACTCAGGAGAATATTTTTTGTGGAAAAATATATGCAAACAAAGCAGTATAATTTATTTACCTCAGTTCTAGCTCTGTGAATATTTTTAAAGAATTTGTATTATGTACTGTAATAGCCTAAGCGAACGTGAGTTGTGTTTATTCTTTTGCTCTGAAGAAAAGAAATTCTTGACTCTGAAGAAGATGAACTTATGTTGATGGGTAGGGATCTCTCGAAATCGACAGATTTTTCTGTCAGAAACTACGTTGGTCTAATTAGTCGAAGCAAAATTAATTTATTTTAGTTTTCCAAATTCTGCATCAATTTTATTTTCGAGATTATGACATTTTCAAAACCTGATAAAAACTTTAAAAACCAAATTAAGACAATTTATTTTTCCTGATTTTGACCTTTCCCAGACTGACACCTTTCCTATCCTGCCGACTTGATTTAAATGTGATATTTTGACTTGAAGAAAGTTGCAACGGGCTTGCGTTGGGGAGGCTTAACTGCGTAGTTAAAAATATGACACTCGAATACAGACGGGGCCCCGCTTGGAGCCATAATTTTATTCCATGATAATGCACATCAAAGCCTTTTTTGTCGACAAGATATTTTCAACCAGAGTTGAATAGAATAATTTTTATGTACGCGGTTTTTAGGTAAAGAATAAAGAAGGACAACTGGGCATAGCAGCGCAAAGGTTTTGCAGAGCAGCAGAAGTTAAGAAAGAGAATGCCGTAATTGCTCGCGAAGTAAGATTCATATTAGACATGTGCATATGTACAGCTAAGTTACGGTTGGTTAATTTTAGGTTTTAGCTCTCTTTTCAAGCAGTGTTGTGTAACGATCATATAATTCTGGAAAGATTATGAATTTGGGAGAAGAGATGAACTTAGGGAGAGAACACCAAATTTAGAATAGTCAACTTAGAGGTTGTCAAATATTTCTTAACGTAGTCATCGTATTTTATTATATTGTACATATATTTATCTCGCTCTGTTTCTCTGCTGGGTGAGCTTAGTTTTTTTATTCTTATATGTTGGTAAATTGTGCACTTTTTTTGCTCTAAAAGTAATTGAATTATGTTGTTCTTATATTCTGGTTAAGGTATTCACGCGTTTAATTAATCTGCATGCACTAGTTATAGAGTTATCAACATTTTATACAAGTTTTTAAGTGTGACTAAGCCTAACGCAACATCAATTTGTTTACATTTGAAACTTAACAGGATAGTGAATTATGTCAGTTTCTGCACCTTGAGAGTCTTTTTGCCGAGTGGGATCAAAAGTAAGCTTTCAGTTTTGTGCACCGAAAAATCTGCCTACTTGTATGGTGGCGGAATTGCTTATTTTTGCGTAGAAACTTATTTTAGTTGTGAAATATTTTTAACTGTTTTACTTGTATTTTGTGTTTTATATTTTTCTATATGTTTCAAATTTACTGAACGGCATTTTGTGTTTTATATTTTTCTATATTTTTCAAATTTATTGAAGATGTTTTGAGTTTTTATGTATTTTTGCCTTGCGGCGAAATGAGAACTGAATTAATTCAATGAGAAATACATCTCTAATTAAATTCAAGTAAATAAGGTTAAATGAAATGCAGATAGATAAAAAGTTGTGCAATTTAATAGGTCGTATAAGGAAGTCAGTTGGTTTTCACATCAGACTTTTTCCTTTAAGGAGTCAGTTTTTAACAAAATGAATACATGTTTCCGCTTAAATGTTAGATAAATTATCAACACTTTTAAAAAATATGGTTGAAACATTTTTTTAGTATTTCTATTTCTATGTTGCATTTGCTTATGTGTTATCTTAATTAAGCGTGCTTGTTTTGTCATTTCTAAGAGAAGATTTTCATTTAAAATGTCAAACACAGAATTACTTGTGTTTCAAAAATATACAAAAAATTTAATTTTTTAAATGTATTCAAAAATCACTTTAAGAGAAACGACATTATTTTCTTAGAAATACTCCTTGCAATATTTTGTTTTACGTGTAGAATTTTCTCATTTTTTTTTGTTTAAATGCTATGCTATAAAGTTTGCTCTCTTACTCAAAACAGCTCTTTCATATTTTTTCTGAATCTGCAGAGTTTAAACCGCAGGACTGTGCGAGTTTAATGTCTTTGAGGGCAGATATATAAAGAATAACATATAACGGGTAGTTGTGAGTTGCGAGGGAAATATCAGTCGACTGCTCAATATGTTGTGACAGATCATCTGTGAATCAACCAGTATCGTGATATAGGCTAGTAGACGTTGCCGAGCATTACATTTTTACTTTAAATGTATATCGGCTTCCCAGCTGATTAACAGTTTAAGGATGATAATATTTTATGTTTCATGTTAAACTATTAAAGCTGGCTAATTGTGACTACATTCTGAAACTTACGGAAGATTTTAATTTGTATTTGCTTAGATCTTTAGGTACAGCATAGTTACCAAAAGGTCTTAATTACCAGTACATTTTTTATGCAATTGTCCGAGTATTAAATTTCAAAACAAATTTTTCTGAAGTTTTAATTTTTAACAAAAATAAAAGTTTATCCAGTTTTTTCTTATGAAAAGAATGTTTGGCTCAAGCTGTATGATTTTTTATGCAGCTTTTTTTCTAAATAGGAACAACTTTATTGCAAATGACAGCTATGTGTCGCAGGATACTGTCAGCAAGCTCGTCAGATTGTAAGGAATGTTTCTCTTTCTTACCGCATGCCTCATGGGTTAATTGGATGCACATCCGGTTAGCAAATAGGAATGTTCCTAGTTCAGATGTCGATGCCGACATTGCTAATTTTTCATTTTTCATGTTTCTACTCCGATAAGTAACAAATGACTTTAAAAGTAGCTCCCGAACTAAAATGTTGTAGACAGTAATTCACCATTGCTTAATTTTGCGACTGGGTAAACTCATTTCTTACGGTGAACTTTCGTAGTGTAATTGAAAGTACGTCCATGGTGCAAGCAAAAGGACCAGAGCTCGAATCCCAGCTATGATACTGTTGATTTTTCATGTTCCCTCTTCCAAAATAAACTCAAAAGACATTACGCAATTAACTAAGGAATTAGAACTATCCACCATACATGTTTTCTAAAAGAAGCATTTCTTTTTTATTGATAATAAAATATAACATTCCGAATTAATTTTTAATAGTACATTTTTAAAACACATATTTTTTAATAGAAAAAATTCTTTTTCAGCTTGTGTTTTATTCAATATATTATGTCTGTTATGTTTATAAAGAGGCTTTAACTCCTTTGCATACACTTGAATGCAAATACCGTTAAATAAAATTATAACATAATGAGATTAACATAAATTATAACATTAATTTAATTAACATAAATTAGAACGTAATAAAATTATAACATATTTATATTATAATTTAAATATTCTCGAATGGCTGTTTAACCAAACATAATTAGAACATATTCGAAATTTTCTGTCATGTGATAACAGTCTACATTTGAAGAGCTTTCTTAAACTGTTAATGGGTTGGGGAAAAGACATAGTAAAAAGAATCGAGCGGTAAAGTAGTTTCGTATAAAGAAAATTGATAAAATAATAGCATGCCAACCCTTGTGTATTCATCTGATCGTGGTTTTCATAAAGTCCCTTTCGGGAAGCTTATATTAATTACGTTTTGCAATACGCAATATAACGCAAAAAAATCTTTAGGGAAACAACCTAATTTATTTATTTTTTTCTTTAAGGAAACCCATAAAATATTCTCAGTACGTAGATGAAAACTTAGGTCGCTTAAAAAAGTTATCCTGAAAAAGTTTTAATAAGTATTTCCCAATGGAAACATTCACGAGTAAATGAGTAACAGCAAAGGAGTTTTGTGTTTAATTATTAGAACATAAATTGTTTAGTATTAGCTTGCAACACTTTTTTTCTTCAAATGCAGAATAATGTTTAAAAATATAAAAAGATTTAAAGCATAAATTACTATAAAAATAAAAATATTTTGTATCAGGTACTTAATATTAGCGTTAGAAATATCTTTTAATAAGTACAAGAAAGTTTTAAATGTTTCTATAAGTTGGGTACATTAGTTAAATTTTTAAGTGTACTTAATTTCATATCAGTAAGATATTTTATAAGAAATAAAATTCACAATTTTTAAAAAATATGTTAATTTCTTTTAAATCCCTCAATGTTATAATCAAAAACAGACGGGTCTAATTGCAACACTGTGAGATTCTGCTATGCGTGAGAACGTGTGAAAGATAAATTAAAATTTTTATAATTCATTTACTGTCAATGGCTGTTTCTAACTTGTTTTCATTCTTCTTATTTGGCTTTAGAAGGGGCTTAAAAGGAATTTAAAGAAGAATAGTTTGTGAGTTATTACTAAATTGAATTAGAAACTTCGAGTATTACACTAACTACATACAGTTAAATAATTTCGGTAGTAAGTATAAGGAGCTGATGAACGTACTTAAAACGGTTTTTAATTAAACTGCTAAAAATTTCTTAGACTATAGTCTGTTTAGCCTACTGACGTCATGCAACTGATTAAATTCTGTAAGATATCATATGAAAGGTACTAAGACGATTTCTTATAAGTGGCTAGGTTAATCTTTGAGAAAGTCCTCTAGAGGCTTCTACCGCATTCCACAACATCTGCCTTCTAAACGCCGAAATGAATTAATCATGTAAATGCCATGATATGTTTCATATACGCCCTGGCAGAATTTCCTGAAATAATAATTGCTAGGATCTCACTAAGATTATTACTCAGTGATATCTGCAGAAAAAAGACTATGTGCAACGTCAATGCGTTGTATTGGCCGTTTGTATTTTTCTTTCTTCTTCAGGCTCCTTTAATGACCGAAAGATTAAGACCGCTGATTAGTGAGAGGTCTACCTAGCTTCGATTTTAGGAGGACTGCTACATAGCTGGCTGCATAATTAGCTTTCGTGGGTTTCTTCAAACACATGAGTACGAGACAATTTCCCTCAGAATGTCCCCTACAAAAGCATTGCCATACTTGAATAATCCAACATAACCATAATCTAATACTTTTTATTATTCTAGTGCAAAGCGATTCTCATCTTTGCCGCTGATTTTCAAATGATTGAACCTAACTTGTTTTTTACATTAGAATCAATATTTAGTTTAAGTACTGATTTTCAATGCTTTCTTACTAAGGTCTATCAAACTTTACACCAATCGTCAGTGAGAAAGTTAGGCTTAATAGTAATGGCCTATTTTTACAAATGAAGAATAATGAACGCGGTCAAAATATTTACAAATTTATAACAAAAGCTTAATAACTGGCTAAAGGCATGTAATGTAAGATTTCGCATTTTCAAATAAGGCGTTTTAGGTGTCTCTAACCTGGGAATGTTTCCATCTGTGCTCATGGAAATTGTGCAATGGATAATTAAATGAAAGTGTAAATAAAAATCATGATGAAATTTGAGCAAACTAAATCCTCTTGAACATGCCCAAAATATATTAAGATTATATCTGGGGTATGTTAGGCCCCTCTTTGGAGCCACTAGAAGCTCAAACTGGCTTTATGAAGGGAGTATATGGGCAAACCCGCTCCTTTAATACTCCCTCTGTCCCAAATTAGTTGCTACATTTGAATACTTTTGTACTGATTATTGATTCTGATGATTTTATGATTTTGTTTGAAAATTTTTCAGATTTCAGGGTGCTGTGCTATCAGTCAACAACATTTACTTACCAAGCATTCGCTGCTTAAATCAATACCAAGTTAGTTAAAAAAATCCAAGTTTTGAGCACTCTTAAGAAACGCCCCATTTTGTAAGGACTCTTCCCACAATCGCGTAAAACTATTATATATATATTCTATAATAGCTAACTATTAAATGTATATTCTATAATAGCTAACTATTAAATGTATATTCTATAATAGCTAATGAATCGTGAATTCATTAGGAAAAAAATTATCTTTCTTGCACAACGGTGGTAGAGTCCTCACAAAATGGGGCGTGCCTTAAAAAAGTGCAAACCCTCTAAATTTGCTTCGAAAAATTTGTCTCAAAATAAGTGCTACATTTGTGGAACGTAAAAAATGAGATTGAAAATACCAAGTTGTGATAATTTTGATTGCAAATTAAACAATTTTAATTGATATTTAAGGAATTTCTTGCACATAATATAGCTATTTACTGGTAGCTATTTACTAAACTGCATCAGAAGTTATTTATGACTCCACCTACTTGAAATGTAGCAACTAATCTGGGACAAACTTTTCGGCTTAAATGTAGCAACTAATTTGGGACGGAGGGAGTATATAAGATCGGAACCGTTCGTTCACTGAAATGAATCAGTTCTTTTTAACGATTCACCGCTCACTAACAATGACCTTGATGAATGCGCTAAGAACAGCGTGGATCAAGAGCAGTGTACAAAGATGGGGAAAAAACAGAAAGAATTAAACAAGGCGTGGGATCACTAGAATCAACTTAACCAAACCGCTCACTCCATGGAGTGATTTTTTTCAACTGTACTTTTGAGATTCTTTAAAAAAGTCCTCTTACATAGAACAACAATAAAATTCTGAAATAAAAGAAATGTCAAAAGTTAAAAAATAATGAAAACTAAACTCACTTTACTAAAGATTATGTTACTTTATTATTATAATTGATATTTTGTTGTTATTTCAAAGTCCGGTGTAAGAGTAAATTTTTAGATTGGAGGCAGACCCAAAAAACAAGAAATTGTCTTCTGACAATACCGGCGTTTTCCTTTTTTAATATAACTTTACAAAATGATAACAAACATCGCTCGAGGTTCTTGTATTCCATAGAGTCCACATTTTGTTCTGCAGCCTTGAAAAAATACATTAGATGAAAAAATTTGTGTTTATAAAAATATACGAATTCTAAAGAAGATTAAAGAGAAATTCACAGCTCTTGATTACAAGACGTTAGTAAAATAAGTAAATAAATGAAGATATTATTTATTATTTTACATAAATATTACAGTAAAATTGTATAAAAAGGTAATGCCTAAGGTTCATAGCTATACTATGACACAGTATTCAAAGAATCGAAATGAAACTCAATGGAACAGCTGCGAGGAAGCGAAAAGAGCAAATAATCAAGTCTCCACAAGAGCCAGATTTGTGGATAGATGAAAGAGAGATCAAAAGAGCGAATAATTATGACTCCGAAGAACTCAGATCTACGGCTTGGGCCGGAGAGCTAACAGATGCGATTCTGAGGAACTATCTCCTATAATCTACATACTTTAACAGATCCTCGCATTGCCAAATGGGAGACTACTCCATCCATTTGCAAACAGCTCTCGGTTCGCTGAGATGCATCGGTTTGTTTAATGTTTTGTTTGTTAAATACTACATGGAACGTAAGCAAACCGAAAGCATACACATATATATATACGTATATAATACACATACAGACATATAAAATAGGTCAGAGACGTTTCCGGTAAATAATAAAGAAAAGAATGCTAATGTTTACATTAAGAGGAATCATATTTTTTGGCACGGTTCCCAGCAACAGCTCTCGGTGAACTGTTAAAGAACTGCCGTTCCGTTTTCGCCGGAGTGCTGTTCGTTTAGTAAAGTGAATCGGTTCTTTGAATAGGTTCTGGAACGAATTGTTCATCTCCAGTGGACATAGTTTCTTTAACAATTAAATTAAAATCGTAGAAGACTATTTAATGCCTTTGATAATATGTGGTGATTATTTATCATAGTAAGCGTGCCGATCTATTATAATGGATTTACATACTTTACCTTTTTTATGAAGAACGTAGTTTCCGTTAATTTTTGGTATGCAGCTTTGAAGTATCGAGTACTGTATTACGATTCCATAATGTTTTTATAATAATAAGTATTATTTGTTATGTATAAAGCGGAATAATACATTATAATGTGTTTGCCATTCCATACATTGCAAATAATACTGAACATTCTAAATTAGCATTCGATTTTTTCGTAGTTGAGCTATCTGATGTGCAGTTTTGGAATTAACACACTCCTGGTACTTAGTATGTCTTCAGTGCTTCCAATATTTCGAGACCTTTCTCCAATTTTGCTCAAGAAATGGCTGAAGAATTTACACAAGGAATTCGCATTTGCCTCCAAGCTTCCATTTACATAGGGTTTCTACGTAATACGATACGTGCATATATGCTAAATCTACGTGAGCTTGTTTCTGTGCTTGTGTCAGCAGCCCTTCAGTTTGATTAGTTTATAAACTTCACTGAAAATATGCTCAGTTACCAGTACTTATTTCTTTGTATTGAAGCCTCCGGGAGAACTTGCATGTGAATAACGTTAGAATATTTAAGTCTAGATTTTTATTTCTAATTGTGCTTGAATCGCTATGTTTAATGGAATACTTTGTGTCATCGTTATTGCAACAGAATGTGCTATCTAGAATATATTTATGTAGGACTGGGCATTAACTGACACATCATCTCCAATAATTTTTGATCGGAACATAAAGAATACCCAAAGGACTGCAGGATCTCACGGCCTTCTTAGTCTTCAGATCTATCACAAGTTAATTTTCGCATAAAAATATTTGAAATCTATAATTTATTCGAATTTGTTTTGTATAGCCCGAAATGAAAGGTACTGTTCCTTATAAAGTGAGTTCCATCCTACTTAACGTGCTTCGTACTCTTGTTAACGTAACTTCGTACAGACATTGTCGATCTCCTAAATTATGCCAAATTAAAGGGAGGTAATTTTGTTGTTTTTGCAATTAAAATTGAATGCAAGCTGTTTTCATCGTCTTTAATAATTTTTTGTTAGACATTTAAATTTGCGTTTGCTTAATTTTAAAGTATATTTCTCATTCTTACATTTCTTATCGTGTAATTAAGTCTTCATTGCGATAAAGTGTCTTCTTTTATACAATTTTAATCTTTAAAAATTTTTCTTATTCACTCTGTGTATAATAACGGAATTAGTTAAATTTTCATAACAAGCACTTACTTAATAAACGCATATGGAACCTTATTTTGCACCCTATGATACGATTAAACAATACTCTATAAATACTTTTGTAAGGTATATACTAATTTTATTAACAGTTATTTTAAGTTCCGCACCTTTTCTATCTACTATAATTTCAGCTTACAGTTTCCTACCAGAATGTAATTTCAGAAACGAAGTTAATGCAAATGAGTAAGAGTACTATTAAAGTCGACGTTTCGCCGACTTCGAGAGAGAGAGTGGTTTTACAGACTAGCGCGCGTTTGCCTTTTGGCTACGTTCTCCCTTAGCTACCACGCTCGGCCATATGTTAGGCCCTTGCTTGGTTTTCCTGATTTGATTAATATTTAGGGGCCAACAACTTAGAAACCTGATAGCTTCGGCTATATCTTTCAGATAGCTTTAGTTAAGCTTAGTTTTGTTTGAATACATAATTATTTATGTTCAAGCTCAAGTGGAGGATTTGTGTATACTCCGAATAGGAGTTGATTGTATTTATTCTGAGAAATAAAGAGTAGTTAACCCTTCTTACGTCTTACGTGTTTATTCTCCCACTTAAGCGATTATTCTCTTGTTAGTTTTTGTGGGTTTCTAAGATTGAACTTTGGAATTAATGAAGTAAAACCCCACATTTGGGCCTGAAGTTGTACTTAACGAACCATGCCGCTAGGTAGTGAAGATTTCTCGTTGACCCCTCCTACCTTTCAGTTCCTTCAGCCACAACCAAACCTAATAGAGGGATTCGGATTTATAGTGGAAAATGGGAGAGCGGCGATGAAGCCAACAGCAACTTTTGATGGAAGAGGATCTGTAATGACCTTCCTGGAGCAGCTGCATATACACTTCACATTATATCCTACCAACCAGCCGCACAGAATTATCATCGCTAAGACGAATAAAGGTCAAGCCCTCAGCTGGTACAAGAATATTGCAAGAGTTTGTTGGGGGATCCAGGATCCGAAACTTAAGAAAATTTTAAAAATTCGCTTTTGAATGCATTCCCAGTTGTAAGAAACCACGCAAGACTGGAATCAGAATTATTCAGTAAATATCAACTAATGTTGACGAGTTAACGGACATAATCTTAAGAAAGATCCATATTGTCAAATTATTATATGGAAAAAGGCCCGCCAAGGCAATAATTGAAATAATTTTGCCGCGGTTGCCTTTGTCAATTCAAGATTTTCTTAAAGTTAGAAATCCGCAAACGCTGGAAAGCTTATTCGAACTAGCTGTCAAATTTTAGAGTAGGTGAACGGCCGAAAACGGGCGTGCGAATAATATTAGGCAGTATTCAAGGTTTCACAACCAGACGAAACCTCAAGTTCAGCAGAAATCCTATCGGCAGGAAGGGAAAGTAACAGAGCCGGATAAGAAAAAAGCTTATTAGACAAAAGCGTGAGGAAATAAAAAGCAGTTGGACCAAGGGGTTGAAAAGAAAAATTTAAGCTAGTCACGGTCACCAAAAGGAGGGTGATGTCATCGTGTGAGAAGGTAAATCCGTCAGAAATCAAACTGAATACGGTAGCCGTATAAAATTTCGCCTTACCATAAATCCAGATACTATTAAACGACGTCCCTACAACGCCTTACTGGATACCGGGGCTTAATGCAGCTTCCTTTCGTATGATTTTTTAATAAGCCTTTTCATCGTTATAGACTGTTTAACACAACGGGACAATGGGTGATTGCTATCGAAGGCAAACAGTGTGTCTGCTTGGGAAAAGTAGGGCTGCATGTTCAAATAAAAAGCGAGGTCCAGAAAATAAACTTTCTCGTGCTAAAGAATTTGCTAACCGCAGTCATACTGGGACTTGATTTCTTACGCGCAGCTGGGGCAAATATTAATTTTAAAGATTCTACCTTACAGGTCAAGATGGACAAAATTCAAGAAGAAAAAACCGAAGATACCAGGAGGTGAATCTAAGTCACTTCGAAGAAGAAGAAAAAGAAAATAATCAAAAATTTATCAGAACGTTTTCTCAATTATTTGGTGAAAAACCTGACTTCTGCCAGATTGCTTCGCATAGCAGCGATACTGGTAATGAGCCCCCGTTTCTTTCAAAACACTACAGATACGATGGGTGAAGGAAGACATTCTCGAGCAACACATTAAGAAAATGCTCGAGGATAAGACAATTACGCCAAGTACCAGCTCCTGTGCTAGTCCTGTAGTTTTATGTAGAAAGAAGAATAGACTGCCACCCGCAGATGAACACATGGAGATTTGCAATTGATTATAGAAAATTAAATAGCATAACGAAATACCCCAGTTATCCCCTTCCGGTAACAGATGAAATTATAAGAAAAATTTGGTCGACTAAATATATGATCCCTTTAGACCTGACGTCAGGCTATATCCAAGTTGCAGTAAAACTCGAGGATGACGAAAAAACAGCTTTTTTTACAAAGTCAGGCCGTGTATGCGTTTTTGAGAATGCTGTTTGGCTTATGCAGAGCTTCGGTTACATTTAAAAAAGATACGGATATTGCTTTAACGCAGGTCTTGGGTAAAAGTACAATCAGCTATCTCGATGATATTACTGTGACAAGCGAAACCCTAGAAGAACACATTAAAACATTTAGAGAAAGTTTTTACATTATTAAATGAGGCGGGCCTGAAAATTAATCCTAAAAAGTGCAAATTTGCCGCCAAGGAATTGAGGTACCTTGGTTATAAAATCTCGAAAAACGGTGTCGAAACTAACAACTCTAAAATTTTAGCGATCAAAAGTTATCCACCGCCAAATGCGGCTAGGAATTTGCCATCCTTTCTGGGAATGTGTTCCTATTATAGCTATTATAAAAGATTTCACAAAGATATTTGAACCCTTGTTGGTACTTAAACGAAAAAAGACTAGGTTCCCATTGACAGCGGAGGCGAACACGGCGTTTGAATAATTGAAACTCGCCTTCATTAACGCCTTGTTATTAAATTCCCGGAAAGGGGATCAAAATTTGGAAATTGCAGCAGACGCGTCAGACTACGCAGTTAGCTCAGTTCTTTCCCAAATTGGTAGCCAATAGCTTTTTTTAGCAAGACGCTTAATCAAACGCAATGAAATTATACCGCAAGTGAACGGTAAACCCTCGCGGTTCTATTAGCGGTGCAAAAGTTCCATGTGTACTTTGGAAATGCCCCGATAACTCGGCAGTTGGCCGCCTATACTCCGGTAAAAATCTTTCGCCTCGGCTCGTATGTTGGACACTAAAACTCCAAGAGTTTAATTTAATAACAAAATACACGCCTGGGAAAGAAAATGTAGTTGTGGACGCACTGTCAAGAATAAAGAACGATGAAGACGGAAATGCAATTAAATGTACGATGCTAACTGCGAAAATAATTGAATCCTGGGAAAATATATTTGGCGAATTAAAAACGGACCCAGAATGTAAAGACATTTACGCTTATCCGGAAGATTCCGAAAATTTTTAACATGTAGACTTAACTGCTGTTCGCAATAGGGCGGCCGATTATGAAGTTATTGATAAATTGCTCTTTTACACGAAACCAACCAACGATAATCAAGAACTGCGACCGGCAGTCCCAATGAGTCTACACTTAAGTATTCTAGAGGAGCTCCATGACTCGAAATTAGGAGCCCATCTTGGTGTTAGGAAAACCCTGCAAAGGGTCTGCGAAGCGGTGTATTTTCCGCAGTTATACAAAGTTATGACGGCGTGTGTCTGGTCATGTCATTGTGTCAATTAATTAACGACGTTAATTACAACCCGGCCGGGTACTTAAATGGCATAAAATCCACTTTCCCAAATGAATTGGTTGGCATTGATTTGCTTGGTCCCTACCCTAGAAAAAAGACTAATAAAAATAGATACTTGTTAATCATTGTGAATCATTTCTCAAAATGGGTGGAAGTAGTTACCCTTAAACAGCCTTCAGTAAAATTAGTAGCAGATTTGTTTCTTAATAAATATATTTTAAAATACGGAGTCCCAGTTAAAGTAATATCAGATAATGGTAGGCAATTCGTAAGTAATTTATTTGAAAATCTATGAGCAGGTCTTGGCATATGCAATCTAAAAATGCTACCTTATAGATAGCAATCAAATCTTGCGGAACGCGTAAATAAGAAAATTATTCGGAGATATGTTAAGAATCATCATGACCGTTTCGACAGCTCTGGCAATGAATTAGGCTTTGCCTTGAGAACAGGAAAACATGGTACCACACAACCCCCCCGCAAAATTAATCCTAGGAAGAAAAATTTTAACGCCACTGTATAAGTTATTTTTAGTGCAACAAAGACAGGAAGAGTTTCAATTCAATGAAGTCCAGAAAATTATAATTCCATCAAAAAGGCCATCCAAAATTCTGATGTGGCAAGGTCGAAACAAAAAGTCTACTTCGATAGAAAAAGACGCGACGTAGAATTTACGATAGGGCAAAAAGTATTAAAAATTAAACATTCCTTATCATTCCCACCCGAAAATAGGGTAGCCAAATTTGAGCCCAGGTTTGAGGGGCCATTCGTTATAGAAAATATCAAATTTTCTACGGTTTACTGAAAGACGGAAAATTGACAGCAAATTAATGCTAATGTGGACCAGCTGAAACCATATTATAGTCGTACGGATTTTCTAGTCTTAAAAGATCTATTGCAGGTTCCTGGGAGCGGGCCAAGAACACTGATTTCGTAGTCGCCTAGTAGGGATCCCCCAACAACAAAAAGAAAACAAGTGGATAACAGTGAAGGAAGTGCCGCCAAGCGAACGCAACAACAGTCACAGGGTTCAAGCCCAGCGAGAATGACGAAAACGAAACGGAGAGAAGTGCCCCTTCCACAGAAGCTAGCGCCGATGGAAAAGCGGAAGAAGCTCATGGAGAATAATCAGAGAAAATGTCCAACTCCAGAACTGAAGCCAACTACCTCGAAAGAAGCCACAGGAATATGGCAGCCAAGATCTACGAAAAGATAACGATTCCACGAGGCAAGATCCATTCCTTTTCAGGAAACCAAGAAAACCAAGAAAGGATTGAAAAATTCCGAGGGAAGATCCGGATACTACAAGCCAAAGAGGAAGCTAGAGTTCCAGAACCCTCAACCAACGAGAAAAGCAGACCGATTCAACGCCCGAGGAACGAAAAGAAATGAAGAAAACGACTTTTCGTTTTAGATACGAGAATGGAGTTGTAACTGTCTGTTAAACAGAAAAGACTTGAATTCGCAAATTGGGGAGAATTTATTTTATACATACCTTTCTTTTGAGAATTCTCAAGTCACGAGAAACTAATATGTGATAATGTTTTGTCGAAAGACTTCAAATATATTAACTTAAAGAAAGATTGTAGCAACTATAACGAATGATGTGAAATGAATTTTAAAATATTGCATGTTAAAATATTCTATTGAATGTAGAATTGCTAATATCAGCTTTTAAACTATTGTAAAAGTTAAACATCACGCTAAATACCTTGTATAAGAGATGAATGAAAGTATAGATTGAATGTGTTTAAAGTTAGATTCTCCAGGCTTCACTTAAGAATTTAAATTAAGCTCAAATTAAGAATTAAATAAATTGTTAGTACATTAGATCTAGTTTTGTATTTAAGGAGTCTTCTGAGGTCTAGAAAGTGAAGTTTCTAACAAATCGTAGTTGGTAGTGGATAGTTGGTAGTGTATCTTCGCGATAACACAACAATAAAACGCTCGTTTCACTGAGAACAATTTATAGAGAGCGTGGGGGGAAGAGATTTTAAAGTTTGGTGTGAATGAAAGTGTTTCAGGGACAAATAGAATTTCAATAAAGAGTGTTAGTAACGGAAGTGGAAATTATAGATGTAAGACCTTAACTAATACGGTTTCCTTCCAGATAATTTGTGGAAGGACAAAGATAGTATAAACCTGTTCAACAGAGAAGAAGATGTTTGTGCTGAAGTCAATTTGTATAAAAATGTGAATTTTTAGTTTCAGTATAGCTTTAGATATTGTGTAAAGTTGGCCCTAAACAGGAAACGTGTTAATGATGAATTCAAGAAAGCACACTTGCTACAAGTTTAAAACTTTGATGAGAAAGAGTTTTGTAGAATTTATACTCTTAAACAATGCCGTTTTGAGACCTTATTCTTCGAGTAGCGAAATTCTGGTAAGGAAAGATGTAAGGTTTATCCCAATTTTATTAACAGTTATTTTAAGTTAAGCACCTTTTCTATCTACTCTAACTTCAGCTTACAATTTCCTACCAGAACGTAATTTCAGAAACGCATTTTATGCAAATGAGTAAGAGTACTATTTTAGTCGACGTTTCGCCGACTTCGAGAGAGAGAGTCTGATTTTACTGACTAGCACGCGTTTGCCTTTTGGCTACGTTCTCTCTTAGCTACCACACTCGGCCGTACTTTAGGCCCTTGCTTGGCTTCGCCAATTTGATTAATAGTTAGGGGCCAACTATTAGAAACCTGATAGCTTTGGCTATATCTTTCAGATAGCTTTAGTTAAATTCATAATTATTTAAGTTGAAGCCCAAGTGGAGGCTTTGTGTATGCTTCGAATAGGAGTTGATTGCATTTATTCTGAGATATAAAGGGTAGTTAACCCGTCTTACGTCTTACTTGTTTATTCTCACATTTAAGCGATTATTCGCTTGTTAGTGTTTGTGGGGTTTTAAGATTGAAGTTTGGAATTAAATAAGTAAAACCCCACACTTTAATAGAGTATCGTTTAAATTTATCATAGCCTACATTTATTATAATATATATAAATATTTTAATATATATTTAGAGATTTATTGCTTTTTTTCTGCTTTTCATTTGTGATTACACAAAATGAATAACAGTTTCATAACCTCCCCTATTAGCAAAGATGAATTAATATTATTTCAGAACGAAAACTGGCTGATTGAATACGCAAATTTTCTGCCAATTACTAAATTATTTCGTTACATTCATTGTAGTATAGCACGGATGCTTTAACTTTGAGAGCAACAAAAGCTTAACATCGAAGATGACGAGATTTGAAATTGAAGGGATCCATAAATTTGTACTTCTGAAATGTTTGTAAAAGAAGCAAACAGCTGTATATCTAATAATACTGATATTCCGGTTTTGAAATTCATGGTTGGGTACATTAAAAGCGCAAAATATATGCAAAGTTTCTTTCGGCATGCAAAGTTTCGTTGAAATTAAGAAGTCAAAATCAATTATTTTTTGTGTTTGAGACATAACTAGGTTTAAATCTCCATGGATATAAAGTTTCTCAGGGTAACATCTGCTGCAGACGTTCATGCCAGAAGAAGAGATTTAGGGAATTAACAAGTCTTTTTATCCAAGATATATCTGAGAAGGCTTTCAAACGTCAGCTATCCTAATCCGAGGGATCAAGCAGCTGCTGTTGAAGTTTCCTCGCTTAAGAAGTTACAACTCAGAGACAGCTTGATCGATTTAAACAAATTCGAGCCTGTTCATGATGTTCAAGGATTAAATTTTGAATATATGCCAAAAATGTAAAAATGCAAATGTTCTAAAGAATGTCTCTGTTCCTTTGAAATATCTATTCGCACTGAATAGTCGATAGAAAATTTTGAATTCGCGCTTAACAAATGAATTTTAAGCAGCAAGTCTGTTTATCATCCAGATTTTATTACATTTTGTATTTACCTCTTCATTGACGTAAAATTTATTTTAGTTCGAAAATTAGATAGCAGAATGTATTCACATTCATTTATTTCAAATCTATTAGATTACCAGATTTTAAAATATACCGGAATTTTGATTAACCAATAAAAGAAACCAATAAACCAATAAAACGTTTTATGTGTACCCATAGAGTTCTATGGATTTCTACTGACTTTTACTGATTTCTATTGGTCTATATCGGTTTTTCTTTCTTCTATCAAAATGCCCTATAGAAACTACTAGTAAAACATTTCCCTGGTAGCCATACAATTGTACTAATTTCTACTGACTTTTACTGGTTCCTGTTGATCCCTGTAATACTTTTGTACTTGGATCAGTTGATACTTATACAACTAACATCAATGTATATAGAACTTGCTAATGGTTCCTGTAGATTTATATCGATTTTTGCTGGTTTTCTGATTGATATCTATAGAATTAGATTAATACAAATGCAATCGAATTGATACCACTATACTTTCTATTGGTTTACATGGGTTTAGACGAAGTTTCTGAAATCAATAGATCTCTTGCGAACACTACAATCTAAGAGAAATTGGTATCAATAAAACAAAATCGATTGGTATTCATTGATATTCATGTTAACCAAAATTCATTAGTATTCAATGCAGATATATTCATTTGTGTTCATGTTGGCTATAGAATATTTTATATTATTTTTATTTATTTTTTATTTGCTACTATTAAGGTTATTTTAGTTTTCCAACCAATAGGAACATTTAAAATTTAAAAAAAATATATACTATTAACTCTCTTATCTTGACCGCTTCCCTAAAACGACCATCTCTGAAAGCGATCAGTATTTGTATGAATATACTGAATAAGCATCAGATATGATCTATTCCATTTAAAACGATCAGAGTAACCTCGAAAGTAAGGTGGTCGTCTTAGAGAGCATTCACTATATATGGTCATTTCCTTGTTTAGTTTTTATAAAATGCTGTTGAAAACAGTGAACAATAATCGACATTTACATATATGACAATGAGGTCTGCGGTACACAAAACGAGCTACGCAATTTGCCTTGGCGGGTGGTCGCCTTAACGAGGTGATGTTCAATATTTATTTATGTTTTCAGAAATCCTTGTATCATTTAAAGGCGGTGGGCTTAGAAAGATTGTCTTCATGAAATGAGTCCCTCTGAGGAAACTGGTCACAGATCCAGAATTTTCTTTGCGGGTGGTCGCTTCAGAGAACTGATGCTCAATACCAGTATATACTTGTGTTCACAGAAATACTGGTTTTATTTAGGAGCAGTAGTCTTAGGAAGGCGATCGTTATGAATTGGTTCAGATATTTATGTACTCATATACCAATATTTCGTGACCACTTTCATGGAAAAACGAAGTGCACAATGTTTAGTTCTTTTGGAACTCGACTTACGTTTATATTATCAGTAATACTGGTCTGCTTTAAAATTGGTCACATTAAAGATGTGACAGCCACAAGAGGGTTGGCTGTCTGTACATAAAGTGAAAAAGTCTCAATATAAAAAAACATTAAACTCTCTAAGATGACCACGCATTATTCCAGGCGCTTTTGGTCAGTTGCGGAAGTGGTCGTCATTCCACAAAAAAGGCAATGCCATGCAAATATGAAATTAATATAAAGAATATTCGTCAGGAGATAAAAGGAGAAAAAATATTTAAATTAATAAACATAATAAATTATAAAATGATTAATGCCAAATTAAAGGGTCAAAATTAAGAAATTCTCCCAAATGTGTGAGGTTATTTTTATATTCTAAGTGCTTACAGCATTTTTGAATGTTTAGTTAAATAACGATATAATCTGATGTTATATAAGACTATTGTTTTATTATACGTAATTTTAATCTAATAACATTAATTTACGAATTTTTATTGGGTGATTTATAAAAGTAATGTTAAAAAACTTACGCTAACATTTGAGCTTTGAAATTTTAGCTCTGAGCCCAAAGGTAATTTGAAAATGTTTCATTATAGAAACCTTTAGCATTTTTCAGTATTAAAAATTCGTACGGTTCAATCTGCTGTTTTCTTTTTTCTTTTTTTTAAAGACAAAATGCTAAACGAAGCAATTTAACAAAATCTTTCAATCTTTATTGTAACATCTTTATTTTTAACACTGCATTTCATTAAGTCATTACATCCGTCAGAAAAGCTTTAAATTAACCCCATTTATTTTTCTAGATTTCAAAAACGTCCACGAAGCTATTCATAAAATTAAACTAAGTAACAGCTCTAAAAAAACCAGCTTTTTGTTCTTTTTTAAAGGAATTTTCAACATTTGTCTTAACCATCGTTGCTGAACAGCACCTGATTTAATTATTCTAATGCATTTTTTAACGACTATGCTCTATTTTCGACTTCAATTAGCGATTTTTATCCAATGCGATTGCTAATTTATTGCGTATCTGGATTTTCTTCAGCTTGCATATAACCTTCTCAGGATTTCTAACTAATAATTACTCAGATTACCTTAATTAACCAATTCAAATGCATTGGCAGGATAATAATAAAAAAATGCTAAGGAAATTCGAAGAAAATTTTAGTACTCGTTTTTCTTTGAAACAGATTCTTCGTAGGTGATGTGAGATTTTTGCAATCATTACAATCAGCGTTTGGTTCTGGCTGAAAACTGTAGGTAATTATAAACGTATTATTTATTGCCGCTGAAGTTGCCCAAACTAATATAGATTTAAGAAGCTGTGAATAAAAAAAATTGCGGATTTTAATTTAAACAAGATTTAATTCATTGATTAAATAGCAATTTTATTCTGGCTAATTTAACCATTTCATTATCTTACACTTAACAAGTCCCTTTTTCTTTTATCTAAGAACTGATTTTTTTAAATTATCTTAACCGTACGTTATATTATTAGTTTTAATAGCATAGTTAAAGCTTACTTAATCATTTAATATGTTTATTCTGAATTATGTTATTTTATGCAAAATCTTATTTGGTAATCAATGATACTTTTAACTGCAGTATCCAGCAATAAAATCAAAAATATTTCCATTTTCTAATTTACTCTGTTTAATTTCTCGACTTCTAATACTGAATAAATTAATTTCGCGTTTTATGAATCGTAATACATATGCATACGGTAATATATAGGATTGAGAATTTACGATTACCATTTTAAAAGCACTAGAGACGATGAAATTCCAAATGTTTTGCATAATCTTTTTCGGTACACCTTGTCCATTACATACACGCTACGTGAACTTAAATACTGCTATTTACATGCATTTCTTATAGTTAATTGTGAAATACTGTGTCTGACAAAGGAGCACTTCGTTTAGCAGTGCACTGTACAAGCCGGTTATGGACACTTTCCATAACACGGTCAAGGATAGCCGGGGTTATGAGATCATTTTTTTCTCCGATTCGTTCATTCAGCTCTTCTCCGCTTCCCACACGCAGAATATGTAAGACGTAATGTCCACTTTGAGATTCATAACAACTATTCAAAGAAAAGAACAATAACTTATCTCAAATTTTATATTTTTTCAGCATTTGAGATTTACTCAGACACATGACATTGCTGTAGAGAAGCCTGTTAATAAATTCAAACGCTCTTTAGAGCTTGCGTGAGATTTTGATGCATAAAACCTGTTTCTGGCCTAAAAGGTTTAACAGTTTTAATGGTTTCAATTAGTAAAAGGATAAAATCATTACATATTCAATCACATAAGAACAGAATTTTAGATGCTGCAATAATAAGAAATTACAATAAATGTTAATTACTTTAATTTCTTGTCCAGATCTTCCTCTTCACTAGACCATACATAGTATTCCATTTCTTGCTAAAGACATTGCTATCATGCTGACAATTTGTGATGCAATGAGATTTGAAATTGCTTTAAGCATGATTTATCCAGTGGAGAAAGCAGAGCTCTTGCATCTTCAAGAAAGCATGGGAGTCAAAATGAAGCTGCATCATCCGTTAGGACGACAATCGTTCTTGATTATCTGAAGGAAAACAAGATTATATCTGTCTATAATTCTTTCCATATTTATGTACGTTGCCATGCTTCAATGTAGTATTTCTGACAATGATATTAAATGCCTTCGGAATCTTTAAAATAAATTTACAAATCTTCTGCCATGCTTCATGATTTATCTATAATAACTTTATTCCTACGGATTTCAGTATAGAATTTGTAAGTGAATAGTTCAAGAAAATGAATTCAAATTCCTCCAGTAAAGAATGAAGTCAATACTGCCAAATTTTCTAAATAATTAAACTACGATATTTTAGCAGCATATAATACATTAAGACTTTAACTGACACATTCCGAGGATTAGGCTTTGGATTATTAACACACATTATTCTCTTTCTTGTGCGTTTACTGCGATTTTCAATATTTATATATATTTATATATTCTCAAGTTTCGTATTTATTTACACGACATCTGAATTCAACTGGACGTTTCTCTACCAAGGCAAATGACTTCACTTCTTTTTTACATTTTACTTTCCCCCTTAAGAGCCTCCAGTCACGTTGCATAATGACTTACACACTGTCAATTGGAAGCACATGAAAAAATGCCGAATGCGAAATTAATTCACGTAAAAAAAGTGCTTATTTTTCCTCATTAAACCTCAAGACATCTGGAATTTCTCAGATACTCTGCAGCCAACACTTTTCAGACCATAAGTTCACCTGTCCAGACTAATATACGAGTAATTTCAACTATTAAAGGTTAACTTGACTCAACAGAATAAACCTTTTAGCCTTTAAAATAAAACTGATGAAATTCCGAAATTTCAACAGTTACACATCTTATCTTTGTGATAGAGATAGGAACCGTGGCGGAGGTGCACTGATCTATGCTTATAAATTCAGTCTTACTGTTAGTGATACAGGAAAATAGTGATGTCTGTGGAGATGCAAGAGGAACGCGCCGACGTGGAAAATAAAGCAGGCAAATCGACAACCATGTATTCGGCCTAGATTTTGTAAAATCCCAATTGATTTCAAGGCCAAAACGGATCCCCCCTTCATCAGGAGCGAAAATTTCTGCGAAAGCGAATTTCGATCATATTTATACCCTGCAGGCGACCAGTGGAAGAGCCGATAGCGCCATCTGTCGGCAGAAATAGTAGCGAAAAAAGAAGGGTTAAGTTTAGAATTTTGAAGGGATTAGGCAAGACTAGATTGGAATTGAAGTCATTGACTAAAGAGGATAAATTTTTGTGAATGTGGAAAGCTTCAAGAAAATCTAATTTCCTAATAGAACCAGCTTTCTGGATAATTTTAGCAGAACCAAAATCAAAATTGTGATTGAATTTCCAACTATGATTAGCTATTGAAGATTTGTTAATTTCGCCTTTTCGGACGTAAGCTTCATGTTCTTTTATGCGAAATTTTAATGCTCTTTTTGTTTGGCCAATATAACTTGAGCCACACTGACACGATGTGCTATAAATTCCCCAAGAATTAAAGTCAGAAATAGAATCTTTAAGAACCGAACCTCGGATTTTATTTATAGGCGAGAAAACAACTTGTGTAAAATCCATGCAATTTTGTAACTCATAGAAGGATGAAATGTAAGCACAACAAGGTTATTAATGTTATTTCTGACATCAGAATGTGTTCTTAGATGCACGATGAGAACTGTTGAACAGCTTTATCAATGACTACGGGAGAAAATCCTCGGTCAAGGGCAACAGATCTTACATAATTGAGTTCCTTAGCAAGAAGAGATTCTGAGGAACAAACTTTGAGAGTTCGGAATACATAATAGTAAATAGAAACCATTTTTTTGCTTAGCCGTGTGACATGAGTTAACATGGCTAGGTAAATAAAGAGAAAAGGGTTTATGGTAAACAGTCGTGCTGAAATTAGATTCATTGCGGATTATAAGAATATCAAGGAAAGGAAGTGCATTATCAGATTCAGTCTCAAAAATGAACTGTATGGCTGGATCAATCGAATTTATAACAGATAAAATCTGGGGTAAGTCTTCCTTATCACCATCAAAGAGAGCGAAAGTGTCGTCTACGTAGCGAATTTACTGACGAAAAGATAGTTTTTCAAATAATTTGACCTCAAAATAGTACATGTAAATGTCAGCAAGTACAGGACTGAGGGGATTACCCATAACTACTCCTTCAATTTCGCGATAATATTCATTTTGGAAAATAAAATGAGTTTGACTCACAGAGACTTTAGTGAGGGAAATTAATTCTTCAGTTTCAATACATGAGAAATAGTCTATAAAAAGTCTAGTTTCAAGGCATTTTAGTGAACCTTCGACCGGAACGTTAATAAACAGCGATTTAACATTAAACGAAACCATAATGGAGTGGAAAGGGGAAATATCTTTAAGTTTAATCGATGACTACGAAAGAATTTTTCACGGTGTGAATATTGTTGGAAAGCAAAGGAGAAAATACGGAAATTAATATTTGGCCAAAGGGTACGATGCTTTTCCTAAATTGGAAATTATAGGTCGAAAAGGAATTCTAATTTTTTGAACTTTGGGGAGAGCATAAAATCTAGCACAGCTAACAATAGATGGAATGAGTGATTTCTTAAGCTGAGTCGAAAGTAGGAGAAGATTTAACAGCTGTTTAGAAGATATTCAAGAAAGACTGGCTTAATAACGGATGAAGCTGCATCAGCTGCTTTGTGAGGTCAAAAGTTGAGGGATCTTTAGGGATTGAACAGTATTGGCCTTCACTTATCAATTCGTAACCCCATTAATGTATATGTGTTTGTCCATAACCATAATTTGCCCACCCTTATCAGCCTTCGAAATTATAATATTAGGATTAGGATGAATTTCACGTAGGCTTTCTTTTCTTTTTGGTTGAGATTTGAAAAAAATGAATTGTTGTTAAAATTCGCATTATAAGTAATTAAGTGGCGAATTGTGTCTTTCTATATTTCTCAAATTTTACAGAATTTAAATGCTTTTTCAATAGGGGCGATGATTTGAGGAACTGAAGGTTTCAATGACTTAGGAAAGTTATGAAGTTATGTTTTAATACATTCATTTGATCCTTTGAGAGATTCACCTTCGGGATATTAACAATGGGATTAATTAAGATACAACAGCACGCCGATCAAATATTAATTTAGAAGTCAAATAACAAAAATCAGGGTTATATTTTCAAATTTTCATAGGACTAGTTTCGATGGTTTTACCAAACCACCATCCTCAGCTGCAAAAGCGCAAATGAACGAGATAAGATACAATGATTAGATAAGATAAGATAAGACAGTCTGGACCATGGCCAACTAAACTCAAGGCCTGCCAGACTGGAAGAAATTCCGGGTCCCAGATTTCAGAAGCTTTCGCGGAATTCATCACTAGGTGGCGCTCGTTAACCGCTGCACTTTGGTTGCACATTTGCTATTTGTAGCTAGCTCATTTATAACAAAAAGTGTATTTTATTTATAATATTTATAAAGTATTCGTTGTTTGCTAACAATAATACAAGATGGTATATTTCTGCGTGCCATACTGTAGTTCAGACCACAAGAAATCTAAAAATGTGTCTTTCCATGAATTTCCATGCGAGGAAACTCTTAAAGAAAGATGGATCAAGAACATATCTCGAAAAGGTAAATTTACCGCTATTTAACGCTTAGCAAATGCAACTAATTGAGTATTTCACTACTAGCCATAAGATTTATATATAGGTTATTCTAATTAACATTGCATGTGAGTAAAAATGTCTAGCTGCTGTATCTTTACGGGATATACTTAATCAGCTTCGTTTTTTGCCTAACTTTAAATGCATAGCTGTCTAAAATTGTGTATGTACCTCATTTTACTTAGTGTTGTGGGCATGTGTGATGGATATATTATTTATATTTAGTCATGCAAGTTTTTAAGTTTTCCACTTGATGTACCAGAAATAAATGTTTCCTTAAGTGTATATTGTTATTATGAGAGTTATTATGTTGCTTTGTTGTTGTGTTGAAATATATTTTATGTGTCTTTGTCTCTTTTCTTTATAACAAACTGAGAAAAGCATAATGTGTGATTTAGTTAACAGTTTTATCAACAATATCATTAGAATAATTCAAGATTTTCCATCACTAAAAATGTAAACTGCTGAAATACAATTAATTTAATTTCTAAATTTTTAATATTAACCCCAATCAAATCCAAAATACAGTAGTGATTGGAAGACAAACATATTAGGTAATTAAAACTAGGCAAAAATGCAACTAGAATTTTATTCAAAATGTGTGCCAAACTAAGGTTGCCTTTTCTGTTTACCAATTTTAGCCTTTATTTTGCATATCTGTAACGTTGTATTTAATGCTCAGAGCTGCAAATATGAACTCATATTTAAACTTTTATTGCTTAAGATTTCATAGACACAGTTAATTTGATAATAAATTTTAAAAAGAAAACTAAAGTTCCTAAAATTAAATCTCTTTTAGTAATGCTTTATCTCTTATGTATTAGAAACAGATATACAGTTTTAGATCATGATGCATTAATAGGTTAATTACATATGTAATAGACATATGTAATTTTTAGACACAGGACAACTGATAAAAATATTTTATATGTTCTGAAGCTATTCGCTAATTTCTTACTATTATAATTGAAAAATAAAACATATGCTCTAAATCAACTTTAAATTATATTAAATAGCTGTAATAAGTACAGTTCAGAATAGCGTATATTTTTTAGATGCAAGCAGGAAGTAAAGTAGCTAGTGTTTATATATGAAACAAAAGTGGGATAACTTGAAATTTCATACTTTCTTTCTCAATAAAAACATTTTTGCTAAATAGAAAGGTACAATTTCTGACTTTAATGGATTAATCGTTTTTAAATTTTGCATATAACAACACAGAATTCGTTTCTAATAGATTTTTGCTCATTGTAATCATTGCAAAGTGCAGCAGAATAGTAGCGCCATCTTGCGGTGAGTAGGAGTTTCACAGAGGCTACCGAAAACACAAAAGAATCTTTTCACACTGGCAGGCCTTGAGTTTAGTTGGCCATGTCTGGACAGAAGACAAGCTACTGGCGCCATCTGTTGATGAAACCAGAACTAAAACATAATTTCTTTATAGGCTGAAGGCAAACATGGATTGGAATGAGGGTCGTTAACTAGAACAGAAAGATTTTTTTAATGTGAAATGTTTCTAGAAAATCCAGTTCACCAATGGACTGGATTTTAATCTTTTTATAGCAGATAATCTTAGTAATTACCTTAACAACAGTAATTGTTGTTGGCTTTTTATTGTACCAAAAATTTGATGTTATCTGGTTTCTTGTGTATCGTTTCCTTATGTATTTAAAAGAAAACCTTTTCAGTCAAATGGAAACATCTATTTATTAATTCCTTAAAAGAAACAAATCCAGCAACTTAGAAAATTTAAATAAAAAGATTATAGAGTCTCGTATGCTTGGGTAACATAAACTCAAGAGCTCTATGTAGATCTTAGAGGCATTATCCTCGTATCTTTAACTGCAGGCATACAAAGTCAGAAGAAGGGTATAAAAACGCTTTTACTTCATCACAAAGAATTAATAGTTCACATAAGCCAACACTTCTGGCTTAACTTAAAACAAGTAATTTTGGACTTAAAATAAAATGTAATTTAGATTAGCCTAATGGTTCATAGGCTAAAGTAAACGCTCAGGGAGGCTCTGGCTCGTAGAAGCCCGTGAGACAAGCCTAATGGCTAGAAGCACTTAACGCCACTGAATCAAATCGCTATTTAGTCACGGTAACAAAGTAACTTCAAGTAGGCAGAAACCGCTCTAAAAATATCTTGTGGAACCTTCGCTTAAATAGCACTTCTTTCTCACTTAATCTGAATAAACGCACGTTGCCTAATTTACATTCTGGCATAAAAAACATGGGTGAAAAGGATAGTGATAGGCAAGTCGCTTTAACTCAAAATTAGCTATTAGTCAAAATAAATAAATGAACCCTCGCAAGATAAACCTCTAGTTTTAAATGCCAAATGATGGCTGCTTCTGGAAAAGTTTTAAAAAGACTCAACGAGTTTGTAGCAAACAAATTACATATGTAACTCGGCTTATAATTCTGGGGTTAAGGCAAAAATCCTTACGAAAAGCTTTCAAACACGGTCCTCCCTACTGATTACTACTGATCCCTACTGATAACATGCCTACTGATTTTACATTTCTGCATAAACATTCATAACAAAGTTGAAGAAGATCTTACTGTGTCAACGGCAAACAGTATTATAAGCTCAACATCACTCACCAAAATTACCTAAATATTTAGGAATTTAACTGATACAAAATTCCCAAGAATTGATAGCATCTCTAATATCATGATTAAGGGTATACACCGAAACTGCATCACTAAATTTTGAGGCATTATCAATGCAAAAATGCAAATATTACTTCTCGTCTCCGTCAGAAAGTGTAAAAGGTATTTCACCTCCCTAAACCAAGACAAGATGACACGAAATTTAAATAAAAAAACTCTATAGGCCGACTAATTTTGTGTCAAATCTGGGAAACATTTATTAACGAATTATTCTAAAGAGACTATAAGCCTTTTCTATCTGAGCTCCCAGGTGAAAAATATGGTTTTCAGAAGTCACAAGCAACAAAATACCTAGTCCGCCTAATAGAATGAATAATTAATGCTCTACATCTTAAATAATGCATAGTCCCTTTATGGCAGGCATAAAAAAAGCATTTGGCCGCATTTGGCTGAGAAACTAATTTATGTAAACTTATTAAAATTGATATCTTCGTGAAGCTCTGCTCATTCTCTCTTTTTTTAATCTAATATAACTTTTAAGGTTAACTACGGTAATGAGATTTACTTTTATAGACAAATATAAGCTGGAGTACATCAGAAATTCGGTTTAGAATAAATTCTTTACTTTTTAATGAAAGTGACTTATGCAAGCAAAATGGCGACCATTATTTAACATTCGATTGTTTTCCTGACAATATGCTATACAAATCTGTAAGTTGCAGAAGGTACTTCAAAGCTCGTTAATGAGACGAACACCTTACGCAAAGTTAGAGAATATCAGCTGGCAGCTCTATACCTCAGGCATTCCTAATGTAAAAGAAATAAATTAGAATAACTCTGCCTCTTATGATTATGTTTGGATCTAGAATCCAATAGTTCACGACTCCAATCAGTTAGGAAAAAACGCTGATTAAATATTCACTTGAAATGATCACATACGCCATATTCGTTAAAAGCCAACAGTATAATCCTCGTATACTCCGAAACTACTCAAATTACTCTATAGACAAATACTTAAAAATTATCAGACTATGATCCTTTGAATTATCTTTTACACATTTCTAGCATGGGTACTAATGATATGGCTTATTCAAACCGTGAAGATTGTTAAAAATAAAGTTTTATATTTCATCACTAATGCATGCAATTACACAGTCCAGTCACATTAATGTAACCACCACGTACTTTTCATGTCAGAGTTAAATAACCAATCACAGAAGGCAGGTGGCAGCACAGTGCAGTTGAGCGTATATAAAGGGTGTGTGAGGGCTTCGGAAAACATTTCAATCGTTGGCGTAATGCAGAAACGAAGCGATTTATCCGACTTCCAAAAGGGCATGATCATTGGCTTTCGGGCCAAGGGTGGAAGCATTTCCGAAACGGCTGAGTTTGTGAACTGTTCGCGTGCCGCCGTGGTAAAAGTGTACCGTGCATGGCAAAATGGGACTGTCCAAAATCAGCGACGTGGCAAATGTGGTGCACCACGGGCCATAGATGACAGAGGCGAACGACGGTTGCGGAGATGCGTTCGGGCAGATAGACGGGCTACCGTTGAGCAACTGACCACCAAAATGAACCAAGGGGCTACCAAAAGTGTCTCCCAAAGTACTATTCAGCGAACATTGCTGCGTCTGGGCCTCCGAAGCAGACGCCTGGTTCGTGCACCTATGCTGACTGCTGTTCATCGACGGCGAAGGCTAGAATTTGCACGCCAGTACAGCAGCTGGACGTCCACTGAGTGGCGACAGGTTGCGTTTTCGGATGAATCGCGTTTTATGCTCCATCGGACAGATGGACGTTGGCGTATAAGGCGTGAAACCTCTGAAAGGAACCACCCTGCAACCATTGCCGGAACGGTCCAAGCTGGAGGCGGGAGCATTATGGTCTGGGGAATGTTTTCCTGGCATTCTCTAGGTTCACTGATCATTGTGGAAGGCACAATGGATCAATACAAGTACGCATCTGTCCTTGCGGACCATGTTCACCCCTACATGCGCATTGTTTTTCCTCAGGATGATGGCATCTTCCAGCAGGACAATGCGAGGTGCCATACAGCTGCCAGTGTACGTGCGTGGTTCGAAGAGCACCAGGATGAGTTTACCGTCCTCCCCTGGCCAGCAAACTCACCTGACTTAAACCCAATCGAGCATCTGTGGGACCATCTCGATCGAGTTGTTCGCGCCATGGATCCTCAACCGCGTAATCTAGCGCAGCTGGCCACGGCATTAGAGTCGGCATGGCTCAACATCCCAGAGAACACCTTCAGGGACCTATGTGACTCTCTTCCTGCACGTCTCGCAGCAGTCCGCTCTGCGAAAGGTGGTTATTCTGGCTTTTGACAGATGGTCACATTAATGTGACTGGACTGTGTATATATGAAACAACCTAGTGCATAGAAGCTTTAAAATGGAGAAAATAATTAAATTTATTCAAAGAATAAACCGTAATACTGCTCACATTCGTATTTATGAATAATAGAAAACATCTTCATTCGTCTTTATGCGGCGCACACTTTATGCAGCATTCGAGACCAAAACAAGGCAGCATATGAGTACTTAGCGTATGAGTATTTCCTCCGTCATGTATACAAATTGTAAATAGCTTTATATATTCCGTTTATTCACTGACATTGTATTTTATGTTTACCCTTTTATGGATATCCCATTGTGCATATATCTCCTCATTTTGATACTACAATTCCACTGCTATGAGTTGGCATTTGTTCTGGAATACAAAATATTGTGCCTTTATTTAAAAGCATGGCTGTTGGAGAAGTACAGGTGTGTATGCACGTGTATGCAAACGTATCCGCACGTGTATCCAAAGAGCGTTTATTAGTACTTCTCTTCATTAAAATGTTTGACGATAACTGGCAGGTGAGTGATTTGGAATTCCGATTGACACATCAATAACCAGAGAAGAGCGACTACTTTTAAAAAATTCACATATAAAAAGATAGGCAATGCTGCTGATATTTTCTTGCAGAAGTTCGATAAAGAAAACTCGAAACATTTGTTCTCAGTTTTTCATTTTCCTTAACTTAATGGTTTGAGATACAAATTTAGCACATTGTACATAGAATCCAACGAATTCTGAGAGTTTTTCAAAACATTTGTCTTCAGCTGAACTCTCATCATCAAGCCTATGATTATTGCAATCAATTGATATCTTTTTACTTATATTTAATTTTATATGCCTTGTAACGATCCCGAGTAGGTATGCTTACTGTGTAGCATGGAAGTAGGAAATTCTTACCTCCATGCTCTGTAGTTGCTTGCTTATGTCTCCATCTATTAGCACCGTTGAGAAGTGCAGCATCGCATGAATTTAGTATGCCCTTGAAGATTATAATGAACTTAAAATTTGATCCTGGGTCTGTTATGTGGCAGTGGAATACCGTTCCGTCTTTGCAAAAGAGCTCTCTTGGTTAGATTCTGATAATCGAACTGCTCTGTAGTGAAATCGTTTTGATTGGCTCTCGAGTCTACAGACTTAATAATGTAATTCTGTCCAAAAAATATAGTAATAATATCATTCTCATTTAAACGTTCCATCTTAAATAACTGCGAAATTTCAAGAACAAAGTTTCCCAACGAAAGCATTTGATCCCTTCTACACTTGCAAATTCACTGAACAGACAATTCTCAACCATTTCGTGTTTTAAAGTTTGCTAAAAGTTCTCTTAGTGAGACTGCATCTTTCATATCCACTTTAATATGCGATGTCACATCATTAGGCAAACGCAGTATTTCCTGTGTGTTCCTAGATAGTTTTGATCATATAGTGCAGTGGTTTCCAGAGCTGTGGCAATTCACTTTGCCTACTTCCTAAGGAATACGCATACCTTAGGGAATAGACAAAGTGAAAATGAAGTTAATGTTGAATAAAAACCAATTTACCGATCTTCCTAGCATTAAAACAGAGTTTTAATGGGCCAAGAACCCATTTCCTTTAAATGTAAAAATAGATCATTTTTTGACTTCAGTCCAAAACAGTTACTAGTTGCACATTTATGAGAGAAAGAACAATGTAACAATCCGATTTTAAATCAAAAGTGTCTTTCTAATTGCTGTACATTGTTGAAAACAGAATATCCACATTTTGTAAGCACAAATGCATAGGGTCTTGGGTATCTTTGTAGCGTTTCCTGCAATAACAACAATTGAAACCAAATAAATAAGCAGATTTTTGAATTATATTAACAGAGACCACAAAACCAGCTTTTTTCGATATTACTAACAAATATAGTCACATTAAATCTAACTGAAAATACAAATTTGTAATTTAATTTAAATATATGTATATTGTTTAAAATGAATAAATAATATATAATTTGATTCTTGACTACACCTACACAGACGTATATATATGAGGGGCGATCCAAAAAAAAGTTCACAAGGCAAATGAAAAAGTATTTATTAGCAATAGAAACAAGATACGAATGGGAATCAAGAGACACATCTGCACTTCACTTTTCCACATAGTCGCCAAACCTGTTTAGGCATTTGTCAGAACGTTCGACCGACTTGTTTATCCCGTTTTGGTAGTAATCAGGGCACTGCTCATTGAGCCATTTCTCGCCAGCTGTTTTCACTGCATCGTCTGAGGTGAACCATGTTCCGGATAAGTATCGCTTCAACGCCGGAAAAATGAAATAGTCACTTGGAGCCAAATCGGGGCTGTATGGGGGGTGATTCCAGACCTCCGATTTGAACCTTTTCAGCAATTCCTGAGTCTGGCGAGCTGTATGGGGCCTGGCATTGTCATGCAGAAGAATGACGCCTTTGCTCAGTAATCCAGTCCATTTGCGTCGGATGGCTTAACGCAATTTCGTTAAGGTGGCACAATAACGATCGGCCTTAAAGGTATGGCCACGCTCCAAATACTCGATTAGGATAACACCAGTCGTATCCCAGAAAACGGTTGCCATCACTTTACCGGCAGAGGGTGTGACATTAAACTTCTTCCTCATCGGTGATCCAGCGTGTTTCCACTTCATTGTGGCTCTTTTGGATGTGGGGGGGAAGTGATGAAGCCATATTTCATCACCGGTAACGATGCGATCAATGAACTGTTGGCCGTCTGAATGGTATCGCTGAAGAAATGTGAGGCTGCACATCATTCGAGTGGCCTTATGCTCCGCGGACAATACACGTGGAACCCAGCGGGCACAAACTTTGGAATATCGCAACTCATCGGTTACCATACGCTGAACGTTACCATAACTCAGGTCCAACTATGAGGCAATCTCACGCATGGTTACTCGTCGATCCCCTTGGATGATTTCTTCAACAAGAGCCGTGTTGATATCCGTCCTTGAAGAACTTGGACGGCCGCTCGCTTCCATATTGCGGTTTTCCACATCCTCCCTGCCCGTTTGATAAGAACGACTCCATTTCGCTGCTTGTTGTCTACTCATAGCTTTGTCCCCGTATACCTCAACGATTTGTCTGTGAATTTCGGATGCGGCCACATTCTGGGCCCATAAGAATCGAATTACGGCTCGCACCTCTATGTGAGACCTGTGGAAATATTCGCTCCACAATTATTACGTTTCAAATGCTTCTGCTTGTAAACGTTTTTTTGAATAAACCTACGTATATATATATATTATATTATAATATTTTATATGACATGAGGTGCAACGTGTAATTACTATTTTCATCTCAGGAGTACGAGATCAAAAAAATTTGCAGATCGCTGATATAGTGCATATATTTAAGAAATTTGTTGGCATTCATGAAACTTTTGATAATGTGCAAAGTTTGTTTCAAATGCTACCAAAATATGAAAAAAATGTTTTAATATGTGGATTAATAACAAACTGTAAATGCTTATACACATTTCGCAAAATACGCCGCCCATAATGTATAATGGTTAGGGCAGTCGACTGCGAAAATAAAGGGATCGGGTTCGAATTCCGCAGAAGGATTATAGTAATTATCCATCCCTTCATTGGAGGCAAATGTGGTCGACCTGTTAGTTTCGGCCCGCCATTGTGGAAAAAAAATCGCAAAATGTTAATAATAACTAAAAGATAGGGGATAGTCTTATATTATTAAGCGTTTGAAATTAGTAAATTAAATCACAAATCTTTGAGAATATTAAGAAATGTCAAGCTGTAACTACATGTATTTATATTTGAAATTAAAACAGTAATTTAATTTTAACGAGACAAGAAATTAAGTAAGAAAAATATTAGAAACATTTAGAAATGTCTAGAAATGTTTAAGTGTTAATAATGTTTTAAGCAATTACTTTTAAATTTAATACTATTCCAGCACTTATTTGAATATTCTGTATAAAACAGTTATAAATTCATTATTCTTCATTCTTGTATAAAACAGTTAGAAATAAAAAAAATTGGTATAATCAGAATATGAGTCTCGAGAGAAAAGAACAATTTTATCTTTTAATTTAGTAGATTTTGAATGGCGATTGTATATTTTAATTAAATATAAAGATATCTATCACAGTTTGCTTTGCGAATTGCTATATTTCTCTAATAATAAATGCGATTAAATACTTTTAATTATTCATTAAGGATAGTTGTAATCAATTATGCTTCCTTCTAGTGCTCTGATTTCTATCCAAGTTTTTTGTAATATTATTATTCCTGTTATTAAACTATATCTCATTTTTTCATATTATTAAATGATAATTTGTTTTGAATTATGTATTCAACTTATTTTTTTCAGTCTGAACTTTTATTCAGCCTGCCTTTTTTTTATTTCATATCAAAAGTGAGTGAGAAATTGCTGTTTTAATATTTATTCTTCCAGCAATCAGAATCAGATCATAATTAAATTTAGGGCATGTACTGTAGAATTAATAACAAAATTGTATTCAATTTACCATACTATCGCATTAGCAATGAGGAAACAAAACGTACATATATACATGCTCTCACTTATAGTGTATATTACGATTGCAGTAACATTTGGGTTACAATATAAGCATTCATTTCAGGGTATATTAGCATTTTAGGATAAGAATCTTTGACAGCGTAATTACGTAACATGAAATTGATATTTTAATAGAATTTTTCACCTAGAAATAATGTTTGAAATTGATCGTCAGCTACTGTGTTAACTAAGTAAAAATGTCTGATTATATAGATTGGATTATAATGATTACCACAATATTTGCTAGGGCTACGCGTACGAGGACGGCTCCCATTTCCGGAAATTTTTTTGGAAAAAATGGCACGCATTCATGTAACTTTTTAAGAAAACCACGTAGAAGTTCGAGAAAATGAGGTATTTGGTTTGAATCCCCTGAATCTTGGAACATTTAGTTCTTTCTCCACAGATATTAAATATTAATGAGACAAATCATCTACAAGAAAGAAGCAATGAAGCGTTGAATCCGATTGGATTGATTAATCGAAGATTAATGCAGAGGATACTCAAATACCGTCCGTAAACTACATAGCTGTTATTTGGCTGCTGGGTAAGTTAGCTGGGTACTTTAAATATTATCATGCAATAAAGAGCCCTCAGTTTCAATTCCAAACTGAAATTTAAGTATTTGTGTGCAATATAATCACTGAAATACATTTTAAATAGAAACGAACATTTTAACAAGAGATCTGCCTGCCTAATTCCCATTCAAATTTTTGTCTAGAGGCCTCCATGAGACAGAATTAAAGAAATTAATTTCAGAAATATTATCTTAAAGAAGGTAAATATTTAAGATAATAATCAAGCATCTACTTTTATTTCTTTTCATCAGTTGGTTTTAAACCTAAGCAAGGAAATCCTCTCAGTAGAATGCAATAGGATTTCCATTACTCTACATGGAATCCTTGGAGTGAAATTAAACAAAAAAAATTAAAAGACGTAAAAACGCCTAGAAATTTTTAAATGCGATTTTTAGAAATATTTCTATTATTCTCAGACTTACAGAAGTTGTTTGCGCATTTTAGACCGATATCGAGGCTTATTTTGCACTTAAAAAATTTTAATATCACGCATTTCACAACCTTTCTGAATTATGGAGTGAGAGAGAATATTTACCTTCGGAAAGCATCGGCTTCAATCCACAGCTTGTTGACAAGCGACATTTTGAAAGAAGAATCAATTTAATAGTAGCCACGATATTTTTCATTTCAAATAATAAACTGTTGCCAGAAACTTTTATTACGAAACATTTGCTTTTTTCTAATTCTTTATCGAAAACGTTCTAAAAACATGTAAACACCTCTGTATTTAATATTCCTCAAAATGAGAAAGATTTGCCTTAGAAACTTTTCGAAATCAAGTGTAAAGAATCAAGGAATGAAATAAATGGAAGCAAAGAGAAAAAATCTAAGTATTCTTCCCTAACGTTTTTTGGAATATATATTAGGAAAACCATATTTAGATTCCATCCATTTATCATACATGTTAATAACATGAGGTCGTAAGGTAATATATATAAGGTATTTCTTCCGCCTGCTTAGCATGCTTTCGTGGTGTAATGGTCAGAACACTCGGCGCGTATTCAAGAGGTCCGAGGTTCGAGTCCCGGCGAGGGCAATGCTCATTTCTCACCTATTCTACGTCAAAATTCCTAATGTTTCTACAAGCATAATACATAATATTCGATATTAAAAATTACTGGGTAAGAAAATATTTAGATCTGATTTAAATATTAGGATAAAAACGTATTTAGATTAACCTAAATGATGGCTAAATATATTCGCACCCTAACATTTATAATTTCCTCCATTTGTCGTTAAAATGATTACATTATGAAAACTATTTAATTCTTACTACTGGAATATGCTTCCTTTTAGAAAATTTTGCTTAAATAAGCCAAATTATCTTCCTACCATACCCAACAGCAAAGCAAAACCTTATAAAATTTTAAATTCTGAAATCAATATGTATTAAACTGATTTTCAATTACATTAAATATTAGGTTGAAAACTAAATCAGGGAATACTGGTGGAAAATTAAATTACATTCCCCTCAGGCAAATGCCAACTTCAAACATATTTGCCTATTTGATAAACTGATGGCCTCCAAAGAGCAATTCAAATCGACATTTGAATCACCAAGTAGAACTCAATCATTATGCAGTTCAGAATGAAGCTATCTCGATGCGGGTCTTCGCAATTCGCATCAGTTCCATTCGGCCAATAAAATTATTCCATTTGTGATACATATTTCACGCAACGTTGGTTCCATGTCATAGTTATATTTGCAGTTGCGTGTTCCTGCGCTTCCATGCTTGAAATTAAATGTGAAAGGATCAGAAATAAAGTATGGTATAGTTAAGTTTCCGTCTTACCTTTAACTAGAAAGATTACATAATGCCAGTTGTGTATTTATTCCTTTAATCCCTGAAATGGGCTTCAAGACCTGAAGAAAGATTAATCCTTATAAGTATAAACATATGCATATTATATTCTAAAAATCCACATTAATTGAATATTGTTACTTGCGTATGGGTTTGTAACGGATTGATCATATATCGAACTGATGGTAACTTGATAAATTTTATTTTCAGAAGAAACGCCTTACAGTTCTGGAACTTTTCACAAAAGTGATCGTATAACTCTTCTCAGTACAACAGAGCACATTAAGTAGTTACCAACTCAAACTACTAACAACGTTAAACACAACGCAGTGCAAAGGGCGTGTAAGGAGCAAAGCTCGTACAAAGATTTTTTAATACTCTGAAGGCAAGTCTGAAGTAAAAACGTTAAACTCAAACTTAGAATTGACGCTCTATCCGTTTTAATGCAGTTAAATTTAGGCCGCTAGTGAATTTAATAAACCTTTCGATTTGACATGTCTGTCTTGTCTGTCAACTGTTTCCAAAATCATTACATGAATGTACTATAACATACAGGGTGAGCAAAAGGTCTTTCTCAGGCTATAAACATTTTTTAAGAAATAGCTGTGGGTGATTAAAATGTGAAATTCTTATAACTTAGTCCTACGGTCATATTACTTTTATCATGCAGAAGCGTACGCCAAGAAATGGTTAGTAACGATATATCATCGTTGAAAAAAAGATACATGAAAGAAAAGGTCACTTGTGTTTTATGGTATTATGAAACTCAGTCAGCCATCAATGGCGATTTAGAAACTTGTAAGAGCACAGTCCTCCAGATGTTAAGAGCGCCAAGAATTGGTATGAAAAGTATGAAAGGAGCTAGTACCTTTTGTGATATTCCGAGAAGCTGCAGACTTACTATGAGTGAAGTGATTGTTGAGAAGATTCTTAAGTCAAATAGAGGACATATAAGGAACTGAATTTTTATCAAACTCTTTTCTGATATTGATTCTTTGCAAGCGAAATTAAAAGACGTTATGTGAAGTGTTATATAAAAAATTTTGAAAAATTCACGAAGAGAGAACTGTAATATCGACTTAAAATTCTCAAAACTATTAATTAGTTACACGTTGGAATTTAACAACTTGGTGCTCTTCATAAAAAAAAAAGTTAATTATTCCAGCTAACATTGCGAAAAAATCACACATACCTAATTATTACAGTTTTTGGGCACTAAAATTTTGTATTCGCAAGCAATTCCTTTCTCATTCTGTAAAATAATGAGTTAAAATACTGGTAGTTCAGTTTTATTATGTTATTTGCATCTAGAAAAGTCACAAAAGATATTTATTTGCCTAAGAACACCGATGATCGCCGTGCGCTTCCTGTGCGAAATTGACTCAAGTTAAACTTGGCGAAAAGTAGGAAAACCAACCATGCGGCCAACCCATTTGCCTGGGTTCGAACCTAAATTAGGACGAACTATAAGGTTGAACCACTCCGCCACTTGACATACTGGTGGATTATGAACTGAACACATTGGTTGAAATTCCTTCTTATTTATAACATGAATTTGGCACTGGAAAAGAGCATGGAAGTACACTTCTATTTTACAAAGAAAAAACAAATTGAAGTTTTATTATGTTTCTGTAAAATTTTAATTATAAACTTATAAGGACTTATAGAATTCTTCGGAGTCTAGTAATCTAAAAAGTCATCATGCCCAGCTATCAAATCCAAGATCCTTAGTTTGAATATGCATGCAGTTTGCTCGGAAAATCTAGTAACTATAAACCTAAATATAGTATATATTTCAAACAGCTTGTAACTCTCTAACAAATTTCTTGAAATAGCCAAAGGTAGTTAACGTCAGTGACAATTATGTATTAATATTACATTCTTTTATGTTGCAACCAAACACTTCAAATGAGTCTAATCATTATATGATAATTCTGAATAAATATAGTCTTATGCCAATAATTGTGGTGAAGGAAACAGTAGGGTCCAGAAGTGATTTCCACGAAAAGGGGAGGACATGCTGATTCTGTTTTATACCTTTCAGTGGATATATAATAGATGATTATACGTGTTATTAACATTGTAGGAATTTATTTTAATTTTCGAATATCTATTCTTATTTTTGAACCAAGTGTTTCCTTATTTTCTCGCTTACAACCTACGGCGTTCTACCAGAATGACATTTTAATATTACATTTCATGTAAATGAAGTAGCGTTAAGCTTTCTATGAGAAGGAGTATTGCGTTTCATGTAAATGAGGTAGAGTAAAGTATTCAAACTGAAGTCTAGGTCACTTCCTTTGGATAATAACAAGCTTCAAGTAGTGCAGATTAGAATTTTAAGGATCAGCACTAATGCACACTATTTTGTTCGAAATAAACTTCTACATGCTGATTTCAGACGCGATAGATTGGATAACTTTCTCAGAAATGCTTACAAAAATCCTTCAAGAGTTCTCAAAATTGTGACTATAGGAACATTTTTCGAACTTATCACCATGTAGTGCTCAACGAAGATAGATATCCTCGCCTTCATTCTCAATGAAACCAGGATTTTTCCACTTAACTTATGAAGGTTCTTGCACAGTTTTAAAAAAAAAAAAAAAAAAAAAAAACGACGCACCACGACGCACCGATAAGATATAAAGCAAATTGGACACAAATTGATATGCATCAGGTTTCGATGGAAAATGCAAAATTTTACATTTTGGCATACACTATTATGGTACATGTTAGGCATACAGTTATATTAAAGATATGCTATATAATCAGGTACAGATGCAATGATGAACAAATAATTGTACATGTTAGGCATACACTGTTATGGTACTTGGTAGGCATACTAAGCTTATTAAGGATTGGTAGGCATATTAAGGATATGCTATATAATCAGGTACAGATGTAAAGATGAACAAATACATTACAAATTGTGGGATACGTTAAAAGAGTTCTGGATTAATCATAAAATTAAACATAATTGAAAATAATAATAATAATAATAATAAGTAAGACATTAAGTAAATTAATACATGTACAGAGCGGGCTGCTGACGGCATGGTGTCCAAGGAAGGAAGTCACTCCAGGCTGTCAGCAATGCTTTTAGCATTGGTAGTGCAGTCTCTAATGCGGTTGAGAGCATATTTATTCTTAATTGTGTTCTTGAACCATGCAGCATATTGATTGCTGCTGGTCGTTTTAAATGTGAATTTGCTGAGTGCCGGCAATCAAACAGATAGTGATCTGGATCACCAGTACTCCCACAAATACATTGGTCACTGTCTCTTAGGCGAAATCTGTGAAGATACGACATATATGGGTCATGCCCTGTCAGATACTGTGTGAGGTGCGAGGAGCTGCTATTTAAATTCTGGTTAACTTCTGGTTGGAAATCATACAGTCTTCTGCCTGTGGTGCTTGTCTCCCAGTAGTTTTGCCACTGCTTAATTAGTCCACATTTGAGTGTAGTTTTCAGATATGAGTGCGGAAGGGGCACACCAATGCTACTCACGTGGGGTTCATTGGCTGCGCCTTTCGCAATCATATCCGCTGCTTCATTTCCTTTAATCCTCGTATGGGCTGGAACCCATTGAAGCTTGGGCCTCATACTTGCAGGACTCGAAATTAATAGTTTTTGTATGTCTCTGACAATGGGATGTCTTTTGCGGCCGCCCTGGATGGCCTGCAAGCTTGACATTGAATCTGCGTAAATTACTTTATACATGCCATTATTAGCAGTAAAGTCCAGAGCTGACTTTAGGGCTGTAAGTTCTGCCTGAAACACTGAGTTGTTGGGGTGAAGCTTCTTAGCCCAGGAATGGATTATGTGGTCACCCTCCATTGCACACCAGGCACTGCCAGTCCCGAGTTCTCCTTTGGAGCCATCAGTATATACGTCTAAGGATTGTAATGCACTTGGAAGATTACAGTTTGCTTCTATATCGAAGTCTGCAGGGTGGCAAGGAGAGTAAGCAATGCGATTCTCGTAGTTCGAGGATACATAAGTCTTACTCCAAATAGGAATGTCTTGTTTTAGTCTGATCACACTCACCGCAACATTCTCGCTCTGTACTATCAAGTGCAGGGGCGGAAGCCCAGTCAATACATTTAATGCAGTGGTAGGAGAGGTACGAAATCCTCTGCAGATGCCCAGAAGAAATGGTCTTTGCGCAACATGCTTCAATGCATGTTGCATTTTAATCGTGACATTGACGCCCTATGTGACTGTGGCATACCATATTTTGAGCATCTGCGAGGAGACATCCCAGCTAGCTGCAGCTGTTCTCCGCATTGTGTTAGACAATTTATGCTGCCTTTCTTTAAGATACTTGATGTGAGGGAGCCAGGAGAATCTGTCATCTATAATCACACCCAAGTAGCGGAAATGTCTCACGAATTGTATGTTTCTGCCATGAAGGTTTACAAACGGGGTACGCTCGTGCCTTCTTCTTAGACTAATCAGCATTCCTTTTGTTTTCGTTCTTGAAATTGTAAGCTTATGTTCATTGGCCCAGCGGACTATTTTGTCTAGCGCTTTTTGGGAATTTACGTCATAAATTTTACTGCTGGGATCATTTGAAATTAGCAAGAAGTCGTCAGCATACGCTATTATTTCTGATGTTTCATCATCATCAAATAGGTTGAGCACGGTGTCTGCTACCAGGTTCTACAGAAGTGGACCTAGGCAGGAGCCCTGCGGGCAGCCTTTCGTCCCCTTTTGCATGTGGATACCTCCATCCGTTGTAGCCTGAATTCGTCTTTCACTCAGGTAACTGTAGATCAAATCAAATAAAGTTTTGGGACAATTGATATCTTTGAGACATTTCAAAACATCATGCCACCACAACGAATCGAAGGCACCTTGAATGTCTATGCTGATGACAACAGTATGCAGTTTATTCTGCTTGTTTCTAAGTACTGTGTTCCATAGGTGATACAGTGCGTGATCCACTGACTTTTCTGCTATAAAGCCATATTGCCTAATATTTATGAGTTTATTGGCATGAATGTAAAACTTCAGTCTTTGAAGTACTATTCTTTGGAGGATTTTTCCCATGGCAGGGAGCAGGCAGATGGGTCTATAAGCAGCAGCCTCGTTTTGAAGCTTTTTTCCCTTTAGGAAGAGAGCAACTTCTGCTATTTTTTTGCCGTCTGGAAAGAGGCGAATTCTGCAGAACGCCTGTAAATAGGAGAAAAGTATTGCCGGATGCGTGTTATGCATAGTTCTGAGAATGCCGTTATCAAGCCCCTCCGGATCTGGAGCTTACTCGGATTGAGCTTCTTGATTACGTCATTCAGTTCCTTACTTGTTGGAAGAGTCTCAGAATCAGCAATGGATGAAGTATAATATTGTTCAATACTAGATCGTATTTCCTACTGCTTGCCTTAGTGCTTGCCGAACATTAACTTGGCTAACAAGGCCGTCGTATCTCTCTCCTATTGATCACGTTTGGAGCATTATGGGCAGGGCCCTCCAACCAACTCGGGATGTTGATGCTCTAACGCGCCAATTGGACAGAATTTGACAGGATATGCCTCAGGTGGACATCCACAACCTCTATCAATCGATACCAAGCCGAATAACTGCTTTCATAAGGGCCAGAGGTGGACAAACACGTTATTGACTTTTCCACTTTGTGAAGCTCTATCACTTCAATAAATCATCCAGTTTTTGTCAAACTGTAATCATTTGCTTTTCTGTACATGTACATCACTTCTACCGATTTTCGTCCCATTCGGATAATTGCTTCTTGGTGCGTCTTTTTTTTTGTCTAAGAGTGTATTTTCTTTTCATAGTTCCTGAAGATTCCAGAGGGATTCTTCAGTTACAGGACTGGGGTGGGTGAGTACCCATGTGACCCCGACCTTTGCTCATTTGTGGTATGTAGCTCCTGTTACTGAACTTTAGCACGTATGATTTGTATATAGTTTCATGAACAGCCTTCCGAAACTAATTATATATAATCTAATACCTTCATTTATTATTTATTCCACTGTAAAGCATTTTGTTCTGCACTTTTGGCTGAATTCAATACAAATTGCGTGATACACAGGATCATGAACTCTCATTTGATATGCTGTCATGATTATTGTTATCCAGGGTAATCTGCATACCCATTATAACTGTTATAACACTGTTTTATATATCAATTACTCACCAGATATACATATCCGTCCTAGCTATCCTCTTATACTCATTGATCAAGTAAGCACCCTACTTCAAGCGGCCACTGGCAAATACATCAAGACAGCCGGGAAACAACATACCTTTACCATGTTAATCGCGGTGACTAGCGGAACCTAGAACTTCATTGCAAATGCTTAGAGGTGCCTGCTAATATTTGCTGGTGATTTTAAATAAGGGCTAACTCTGTTAGTTAATTCTGCGCAGCTTTGGCTGTTTTTTTTCTAGTTAGTAAATTAGTTCTTATTTTCTATCTTGAGTTAAAGTCCAAGTTGAGGCTTATTGTATGTCGGAGATGGGGGCCTTCTGCTCAAATACTATTTTAAGTTGGAATAAATTAACCCTTTCTTGGATTTCTCATCTGTTACAGAACTGTGTGATAAGACGCTACACAGTTCTTCAAAATTCTAGCCATCAAGGGCTTCCAATTTAGCTATTGCAACGTACATTATATGCATTTTGTAATATTAATGCTTGTATAAGATTATTATTTAAATTAACCAGTTATTTATTATTTCGGCCTTTACTATAACTTCTACTTTCCACTTCCTCAAGAGAATACAAATCTGTTTAGCATTTATTTAAATTAAGGTTTTTGGATTTTAAGGCGAGGGGCATGCTATGTTAGTGTCTGCCAGCTCTGATAAGTTGAAATTATTCGGCTTTGCGTTTATCGCTGCTGACATTTAAATTTGGTATTCAGTTAAAATTACTGAGCCAGCTGAGATTCAAATTTAATTGTGTAGTCGTTGACTACTCTTCTACGTTTTGAATTGAATTTGACTGTTATTCAGTTGCATCACCACAAACTGTGGTTGATATTGTTAGCAAAAGAACGTGCATTTGGGTTCTATGTTTTGTGTTAAATGAAAAGGTTTATTTAAACTTTTATCTGACACTGTAACTAATTTAAGACTAGCAATAATTCACTTCATGTCTGTTAGGGGTTTCGGACTACTTAACCTTGTCTAGATTAAGGAAAACACTACACATATAATATGAATGCATTTTATATGTGTAAGTGAATAACGTTTTTTCAGAGCTTTTAACTAATTGTCGCTATTGTTATCCAACATACAACATCGTTTAACTATCTTAATAATAAGAAACGAAAATAATACAATTTCTAAAAAAACCATATCATAGTATTTTCAATTGCTCTTATGATAGCGGGTGAAACAAAAATATTTGCTTTAGCTTGAGGTCAATTATTCATTGCCAAGATTAACTTTACCGCCGTAACATGACAAATATGCTTCTTTTTTCGAACATTATTTACAACAGTTGTGCTATAATCCATACCTGAAATGATTAAAAATGAGTAATTTTTTATCTCTATTATTAACAATATGCTTTAATTTTAAACATTTATATTTCGTTATTTCAGTACCTGGTGAAATTTGAATTTACGAATACTTTTGATTAAATTACTTTATCGACGTTGTATGTGGGACAAAATAATTTTTCTTTCAAATAATAACGACGACAATATCTAGTCTTCTGTGAGTAATAAGAGAGTCACTAAACGATGATACTTTAATGAACTAGTCAACAGGATTCTTTCAGATAAATAAGTTTACCACTATTGTTTTAAATTAGGTTAGAAATGAAACAATACGTTCCCCCTAAGGACTACAAATTTTATTTTACTTTAGTAAGCTCTTGTTGTAATGAGAATAAATACTGGATGCTGTAAATCTCAAAAATCTAACTTTGATTCTTCTTATCATGTACGATTACAAAGGACTTAAATCAATATTTTGGTGAAAGTACGAATAGAATATTTAAAATATGTAGTTTTTACTCTTTTGGTTGTGTAATTCCAGTTACAAAAATGTTGGAAGCAAACAAAATAATTCCTTTTGTCAAAATATTTTCATAGGTATAAATTGACTCTGAAAAACCAAATTAAAAATGCCGAAAAATTTCGAAATAGTGCCTTGAGGTAAATAAAGCTGCTTATGAAAAGGCCACAGGACTACCTTTCCCATTTCCTTTTCTTTTTTCAGTATTTTACGTTTAACAGCCAATTTATTTCGAACAGAAATAAAAGTACATATATATGTTTTAAACAGAAAACAACTTAATACATTCAAAAGAGAAGTCTTAATATGATTCAGAAAATATTTGCTTTATTATTCAAATAGGCCGATAGCTAAATATTAAATTTTCACAGTGACATTTGTTTAAAATAGATTTAACAGTTTTAAATAATCATTAAAGAACTTACTTTAATTTAAACTAAAAGTTTCATAATCTGAGATTTAATAAATTAATTTGAAATTAATCAATTTTCATAATCAGAGAAAATTTTTGAGTGGGACAAAACTTAAGTGTAAAGGATGAGAACCTGGTCTTTTTCTCGTATTTATTGAATTTTGTTCCCTACATAAATAAAATATATATGTTGTAGAATCATTACGATTATCGATGCAGAAAATGTGGAAAATGTGCGGTGCCCTCGCCGATACTCGAATCTACCCCTCTCGAATACACAACGAGTGTGTAACCGTTAGACCACGAAGGCATGTTGGAAGGAGGGAGAAAATATTTAATATGCGCCCCCTTTCAAATGGCGACTGTGGATTAGGGGATCCAATTGCCAAATCCTGTTGTGACAAATTAATGTCCACCACCAGCTTTGAGGTATTTGAGGTAGGGCACCACTATAGAGATATTGTAGCCGTTCCTCAATAAACACGAACGCCGGCTAGCTTTAAAAGTATTTATTAATAGAGCACACAGGAACGGGTACAAGGAAATATACATAAATATTAAACATATAACGGAACATTAAACATTCGAATTACAGACATCTACTATATGACAACCTAACGTGTTCTCGGCTGGAGGTCGACTGACTTAGACTGTTCGTCTTCGCCGCTCGGTGGCGTTCAATATAATTCGGTTACGGTTAAATAGTTCTGTTACATCCTCCCCCTCTGACTTCGTAGACGTCTCGGCAAGAAGTCAGGAACTGAACTTTGTCTACGTTGTGCAGCGGGTGGAGAACAAGATGGACGGGCTCGGGTGTGATGAGCAGTAGCTTTAGTTTCAAGAGCATCTTTTGAAACAGACACAGATTCGGTTGGTAGAACACGTTTTGGGCGTCCCCTTTTCTTTAAAGGAACCACCGGAGTTACACGAGCTGAAGTCTGAAACTTACTTCGATCTTGATACGGTTTCAAGGCTGAAACATGATATTTGCCAAGAATTTTGTCTGGTTCGTTAAGATCGGCAATATCATAAGTAGTTGGAGATCTTGTAGTCACTATTACATAGGGACCATCTCGTTTAGGCATGAATTTAGCAGTTTTCTTTAGTGGACCTTTGCTGACTGGGTGGAGAGTAACCCAAACTTTATCTCCAGGAGCAAATTTCGGAGTTTCTTTTCGTTTCTTATCAGCATATCTTTTCTGCTTATCTTGATGCAATTCGACCCTTTCTCGTACTTGTTGTACATTTCTTGCAAAACGTTTCAAATATGGAGTTATTTCGGGAATAAAATTGTCGTTCTCAATTACGGCTTTTATATCGTGTTTTACATCATCTAAGGTTCGTAACTCACGTGCAAATTGAAGAAATGCAGCAGAATGTCCAGTTGAATCACACCTGGCTGTATTCAAAGCAAACCTTATTAATGGCAGTTTATCCTTCCATGACTGATGGTCATTACCAACAAGTATTGCTAAACGAGGTTTCAGATCTCTATTCTTTCTTTCAACTGGGTTAGACTGTGGGTGATAGACAGGAGTAAGACTCTGATCAATGTTCAAGATATAGCATAGTTGTTGCATAACAGCACTAGTAAATTGTGCACCATTATCACTTACTATTTTTCTGGGTAACCCAAATCGAAGGGCAACTTCTTCCAAAAGAGTAGTGGCACATTCTCTGGCCGTTGCTTCCTTTAAAGCAAATAGTTCTGTCCACTTCGTGGCACAGTCCTGCACAATAAAAATCCATTTTTCACCCGATGGTGTTTCAGGAAGAGGACCAAAAAGATCGATTGACAAGGTCTCAAAGCGTTGAGCATAGACAGGAGTTTGAAGTAAGCCAGAAGGCTTTTGATTAGAGGCTTTATAACGGCAGCATTCAAGACAGCTTTTGACATAGTCTGCTATATCTTTTCTCATTCCAACCCAGTAGTATCTTTTTGCTATGCGATAAAATGTCCCTTCAACCCCATAGTGATCGGCCGTTGGCGAATCATGATATTCTTTCAAGATTTCTGCTTTTCCTTGTTGAGGTATAACTAGTTGAGCTTCTTCTTCTTCCGAATCAAGAGAATATCGATACAACACTCCTCTGTTCATAACGTATCCTCTTCCAGTCCAAGTTGCACAGTCTACTTCTTTCTCAGGACTTTCAAAAGTTTCAATGATCTTCCGAAGATCATCATCCTCTAACTGTGATTGGCGTAATTCTGCAGGACTGATAGTAGGGATTTCGACAGAGACAGCCCAGACTTGACAAGAATCCGTACTTGAGTGTTCACAAATAGGGCGAGATAATAGATCAGCAATAAAGTTCAATCGTCCAGGAATGTAATTGATAGTCAGATTGTAGGATTGAATTTGTAAGGCCCATCTTGCGAGCCTACCAGTTGGTGTCTTTAAAGACATCAGCCACTTCAATGGTTGGTGGTCAGAGGTGATTGTGACAGACTGGCTTTCGACATATCCTCTAAATTTGTTGAGTGCCCATACTACTGCTAAGGCTTCTTTTTCTATGGTGGAGTAGTTTCGCTCTGATGAGGAAAGTAAGCGGCTGGCATATTCTATTGGGTGTTCCTCATTTTTCTCTCCTTGCAGCAATACTGCTCCAATGGCTACATTGCTAGCATCTGTTCGAATGATAAAAGGCTTCGTTCCATCAGCTTGCTTAAGAATCGGAGGGCTAATTAATTTTGATTTCAGCTCTTGGAATTCATTTTCTTGTTGTACTTTCCACTTCCATACTGCTTCCTTCTTCGTTAAATCCGTTAAAGGTTTGGCTATCTGAGAAAAGTTTGGAATATATCGACGATACCAGGAACAGGTTTGTACAAAAGATTGTACTTGTTTAACAGTTTTTGGCGATGGCATCTCTGCAATGGCAGCAGTCTTATGTGGATCAACAGTTATACCATCCTTGGTAATGTAATGGCCTAAATATTTCACTTTTCACAACAGAAATGGCACTTTTCTCGGTTGGCATTGAGCTTGAATAACGATAGACGTTGGAAAACTTGTTCTAAGTCAGCAAGATGTGTTTGGAAGGTAGGGGACAGCACGATGATATCATCTAAATATGACAACGCAAACACATTATTCAGTCCAGAACGGAACTTATCTATCAATCTAGAAAAGGTGGCAGGAGCATTTCTCAATCCGAAAGGCATTCGGGTAAATTTATAGGTACCAAAAGGGCAAACAAAAGCAGTCTTGTTTTGATCTTCTTCAGCTACTTTCACCTGATGATAACCTGACTTCAAGTCAATAGTAGACATATAAGGTGTGGGTTTTGCTTCATTCAACAAATCATCTATGCGTGGCAAAGGATAAGTGTCTGGAACAGTTTGAGCATTTAGGTTACGATAGTCAATGCATAGCCGGACTTTTCCATCCGGTTTGGGAATCAAAACCACAGGAGAGGCATAGGGGCTTTCACATTCTTTTATGATACCTTGTTTTAGAAGGGAATCAAGTTCTTTTTTCAATAGTTCTTTCTTACTTGGGCTCATCCGATATGGAGGGACTGACACAGGGGGGCTGTTTCTTGTGTTAATATGATGTTCAATGAATGGAGTGGCCTCTCCCCCTACTTTGAAGACAGTGTGATATTTGTTAAGCAATGCATCCGTTGCAAGCCGTTGGGATGTGGTTAATTGTTGTCCTTCATTTTCCCGTAGTTGGCAATTGTTTACAACAACCGGAGTTTCTTCCAGTGTTTGGGATTGATGAGGTTTCACGAAACTATATTTTGTTCGAGGTTCGTCAGAAAAGTTCCATTTATTTTCCGCAAGATTTAAAACAATTTTAGCTTTTTGAAGAAAGTCAATTCCTAACAGAGTGGAGTTATTTTTAGCATCAGGCAACACAAGGAGCGCAGTTTTGAACTCTCTGCCTTCAAGAAGAATAATTTGTTCAGTGCGAAGTACCTCTTTTTCAGATACCAAACCATCAGCGAAAGACACCTGTAGTGTTGTCTTTTCAAATACTGCATTCTGTTGCTTCAGAATATGATAGAGGGATTCACTTGCGATTGAGTGACTAGCACCAGTGTCGGCAAAAGCTGTACCGGAAATACCTCCAATACTAATTCGAAATACAGCAGTCCGTGTGGAAGCTAAACAGGATCGGATTTGGATAGTGCCAAAATTAGATGAATCTGTAGTCTTTGGGGGGTTACAGTCTGGACATTTAGACTTGATAAAACCAGTTTTACCGCACCCATAGCAAGTTAAAGGAGGTCGGTTTTCCTCTCTTTGCTGTTGTCCACGATTTGAAAAGGTTTTACTTGTTCTCTGTACGTCAGTTGTTCGATTTTCTACTTTGGGTTTGGATGGATTAGTCGCTTTGAAAGAATAGCTCCGCCTGCCAGGGAGTTGAGTTTTATAGTTCGTATTTTTAACACGCACAGCTTCATAATCATCCAATTTCTGTACTAATTCAGATGAACTCTTAATTTTTCCCCAAGAATCAATAAAATGCTGCTTGATATCACTACTGACCCTTCTTTTAAGCTGATCCGTCAGGACCAAGTCTTTGAGCGATTCAAAGTCTGTAACATCGAGGCTGTGTAGCCATTCTTCCAGATAATTGTTTAATTCGTAGGCAAAGTCTTTCCATAAGGTTCCAGGCTGTCTTTGGTGTGTGGTAAGTTTAATTCGAAATGATTCAGCATTTAATTTGAATCTTTGGAGCAGAATCATTTTGATGTATGAATAATCTTCTAATTTGTCCTTCGGTTCTCTTAAAATGATTTGTGAAATGTCTATAGGCAGAAGAGGTAGGAGATGAGTGATGTAATCTGTTTGTTTTATATTAACTTTCTCACATTGTCTTTCGAAAATTTGCAGGTAAGTTGTAATGTCAGAAGTTCCTGTAAATTTAGGGATTAGGTGTTGAATGTTTGTTTCAATAGCTGCATTCGAAGCAAAGGCGGCATAGTTAGCATTTGAGCTAGTAGCTGCCAGGTTTAATTTTAAACGTTCCAATTCTACCAAAAGTTCTTGTTCTTTTCTTTGGCGTATCTCTAGATCGTTGCTTTCACGTTCTTTTTGTTGTCTAGTTTCGATTAAAGTTTCTAGAAGATTCTTGGTAAAAGCTTCATCATAAGTGTCAGATTTGACTATAAGATCTTTAAGGTCTATCGCTCGCATAGTATCGTTTACTGTGAAACCGAGCTCTGTGGCGAGAATCTTTAAATCCTCGTTTCGCGCTTTGGCAAGATAAGCCATAATTATACGAGAGGTCAGGGGGGAGGGGAAAAGATGAAGTTGAATTTGTTGTTATTTCGATGTTATTCACAACACAGTTTTTATACTTACACTATTTTCAAATTAATAAATAAACGGTTTACCTTTAAAATGTTATACCACTATTAAACAGCATGTAAGCAATGTTATACAACATTTATATTTAAATAAACGGTTTACCTTTAAAATGTATATACCACTATTAAACAGCATGTAAGCAATGTTATACATACATTTATATACCACTATTAAACAACATTTACAAACGCAAACAATGTTACTGGCAAAGTTATCACATCTAAATTTCAAAAATATCATAAAATACCCCTATAAATTCATTTTGTATCCAGAAAATGACATATAGTAATTTGCTCAAATACTTGTATACTACTTAGCAAAACATAAATAAATGTCTTATCATAAGCTTTTATTCAAACTGAATTCTTTGAACTGAATTGAAGTTTTAATCCTAACAAACCATTATGCCATAAACAACATTAATTCTTTTACCTTATTTAAAAAGTCATTCTATTTTATTCATAATAATTTTCTTTCATTTCAAGATATATATTTCAAAACATTCATTAACGGAAAGCAATACTTTCTTAAAGTACAGTATAAGCTCAAAAGTTCGTCGAAAGGAAATCAACAAGTAAAATATTTTATTTTACCTAGAATAAACATTCATTGAATAGTAACAGCACTCACAGGAAACGAAAAAAAAAATAATCAAAAGACGGGGCATAAACGCAGCATAACTCATCTAGCTTGACATTCCGTGAGGGGGAAGAAAAAGCATCTGCTGCTGTAAGTTAAATCGAAACTACTAAATTCTGATGAGCAAAGTCAGTGAATATACTCGAAACTTTTATCATTTAAACATACATTTAGTTTGATAACCGTGTCCACAAGTTAACTTAATATGCATATTAACATTTTAAAATAACAAATTAACAACAGTTCAAAAATAACCGTCTGGTTAAGAAAGCCG
>KK118230.1:892266-908595 GCA_000611955.2 Stegodyphus mimosarum | reverse complement strand
TTAAATTCGGGAGTAAAGGCTTATGAAAGCCAAACCGAAATTCTCAACGTACTAATGCGCCATTTTGGGATCAAATTTCGTTGGGCGCCAGTTGTAGCCGTTCCTCAATAAACACGAACGCCGGCTAGCTTTAAAAGTATTTATTAATAGAGCACACAGGAACGGGTACAAGGAAATATACATAAATATTAAACATATAACGGAACATTAAACATTCGAATTACAGACATCTACTATATGACAACCTAACGTGTTCTCGGCTGGAGGTCGACTGACTTAGACTGTTCGTCTTCGCCGCTCGGTGACGTTCAATATAATTCGGTTACGGTTAAATAGTTCTGTTACAATATTAGGTTATTTTAAGCGGGAAATATGAAAATGTGCAATGCCCTCGAATGGGACTCGAACCTGGACTTCTCGAATAAGCACCAAGTGTGCCACCGTTACCCCACGAAGGCATACTGGAGGGAGGGAGAAAATGCCTTATAATGTTATACATAAAATATTATGAACTTCCTTTATTTCTCACTAGAATTTGACACTTGAGGGCGATTCGATTCTGTTAAAGTTTGTAGAAAATATCTTCATCGGACATTTCTTTCGTATATATCTTCATTTTGTAGAAAATATTTTCATCGGGGATTCTAGATGCTCACCGGTAAATCTTCTTTATTCCTTATTAATTTTCAACTACGAAAAAAAACTGTTCACATATAAATGCGTTCGCCAATAAAGCAAGTTTTCTTTGTGCAAAAATTCGTAACTGAGCATATTTATTTATTGATGAATGTGAATAAAAATTAATAAAATCTGTACCTTGAAATCTTTGAAGAAGATTTATATCGCAGCGTAAATTAATCTATTTATCGATTTTCTGGGGCATTATTCATGTCTGTTTTTAATGGCAACTCGGGTTTCTACTAAATAAATCTCGAAATATTTACGACAGCCTGTTTACTACAAATTCATAGTTGAATATATTCGTCGGCTGCATAAAATTTCATCGGCGGCCGAAGTTTAAGAACATTTGTTTATAATATATCAAATGCAAAAATTAACGACGGACATATCGTATTTGTTCGCAGAATGTTCAGACGTAATCAAAATGTTCTATTTAAAAATGATAGAATACAATCAAGTAAAATTAACAAATCAAATATTATTAATTCGATTTATGCAAATTTGGAATAGATTCGTGACTATGAAAATAAAACAAAACAGTAAATTTGTTTATTTTTATTATCATTTTTCTTATAAATTTTTTACTATTTTAAAAATTATTTAAATTGAATCCAATAAAAAGTGTAAAAGTATTAAAAAAATATCTATAATGAAAGCCAGAAGTCAAAGAATTATCAAGAAAGAAAAATTAAATGAAAAACGGAAAAAATATTCCTTTTTTCTTTTATTAGAAGATGAGAATTATTACTTAAGAAGATTTAAAAAGATGAGAGAATCAAAAGTTGAATCTGAATATTTCAAAAATATAATTATTTATTTCATTTTTCCAATATTAGTAATTTTCTAATGTTTCTGATATTGTTTACACATCGAAATTTTAAATTTAGTTTTGATCTTTTCATCTTTTATGCATACATACTCATGCATATATATAGACAAAGATCAAACTTTCTCATATAACGAGTGGCCTCTTTGATTTTATTGAGTGAAGCTTGCGCTTGTCATTTATGAAGTTTAATTATTACTAATAATCAAGTGCTTAATTATAGGATTACTGATAATTTTCTCCAAGAAAAATAAGCAAACTAGTCTTGGAGTGAAAGGGACAAATTTGTATCTGAAACTTCCAATGCTAAAAAGGAGATTTTTCGAAGAATACTACAGTTGGTTTTCGGTTACATTAGCTAATGGCTCAAAGAATACCTTAGGAAGATTCTCCGCTCTGGTATGGCACTGGGAGGCTCAAAAAGACTGTTCCATAAGAGATGTATCCAATTTTATTTCTTTGCATTATTCCATTCTTTCTGGTTTATGAAAAAAATTTTAAACGTATGGACCTTTTGACCAGAGAATAGTCAAAGTTCATTCTAGTGCTATAACAGCAGTTGAGGGCTAGGACTTTTATATTATTGCAAACATGGAATCACTAAATGCGAACACAGACTTCTAAACAATGTTCAGTAGCACAGCAGCAGGGAAGTCGTTGTCTGCCGACACTGTGGTGAAGGCTACTTAAACTCTTTGGTCGGACATTGCGAAATTTTCCATGCTAAGGTCAGAAGAGCTGCACGAGAGAGATATAAAGTATAATCAGCATGCAACCTGGATGCAGACTAAGTGTGCTGTAAGTGTGGTAGCGATTTTGCTCAATGTGTTCTTCACGGGTAAATCAAATTTTCTCTAGAATCTGATGGAAAAGTATAAGGCGCTGGCAAAGCGAGTGAAAATTAATGAGGATAATGACATTTACTCGAACATTTTAAATTAAGTATGATATTATGATTGTACGTATTATATAATTGTATGTATTATGATTGTAAGCATGTATAATACGCATTTTTTTTTAAGATATCGAACTGTTCTGAACATGTCTCTCACTGCATTCTGAAGATGAAAAAGTATCGGCATCAAGTCTTAGAGTCTTTATAAGACAAAGTGAATCTGGGTTTTCATCTAAAATGTCGTAAATGCCCAACCACAAAGAGCAGTGCTTGTGGGCGAATATCTTAAGAATGAAATATATTATTCATATGCGAGTTCTTTGGCTTTCACATAATAATTCTTGAGAATTCCATAGGAACGATTGGAGAGTGGTGGGATCACCGTCAACTTTCACGGTTCGATGGTAACTAATTTTCACGGTTGACGGTTGTCATGCCTCGCGCTTATTCGAACACGAGGCGGGTTCGTCTGGTGCACTCACCACAATAGGAAATAAACTTTATCCGTTTGATATTTTATCCACTAATTTATTACACATAACAATCACAGCTACACTACAAAACGAATACACTGTTATCCATTAAAATAAACTATATACAATATATATATAGCGCGCAAATAAAAAAAAACATGTTTAAGTCACATCCTTTAACACGGCATGGTTGCCGGTTCACTCCCCAAAAAAGAAAAAAACAAGTCCCGTCTTCACCCCACCAGCCTGCCTCGACCGGTTTTTCCGGGGTAGCTACGTCACTTCCCTTAAGCGTCTTTCAGCTTCGCGAAGAAAGAGTTCTGGAAAATCTTCCGCTAAGGAGAGGAACTTCACACCTCCCCTCTGGTTTATAAATATTTCCGACTTAGTCGAAAAATTTGAAACCCTCATTATTTTGGCACTTACCAGGTAATCCCTCTTTCCCTGGGCACAGCACAAATAAACACAGTAAAACCAGAGAGCAAAAAAAAAGGGTCATGGTACAGTTATAGACAATCACAAAAATAAACAACACATATAAGCATAAAAACTGCACCTGTCCAAATTCCCATAGCAATATGAACAAAACATTGCAATATCAATACAACTCTCTGACACTCCTGTATTGAATAATTCTTTTACTAGAGATACCATAATAACACAATAAAGCAATGACATATTAGTAATGATATTACCTTTTTCTAGAGTAATCACAATAATACACACACAAAAAAAAATAAATGAATGCTACAATATCCATATACCTTTTGTCATATTAGCATTAAACATTATCTTTTCTAGTGTTACAATAACAAACACAAAAAAATTGTATACCATTTTTTTTATTTTTCGTTCACATTATTGGTCACTGATACATTCGTGAGGGATCCTAGACAATGCGTCTGCATCGGAGTTTTTAGCTCCTGGTTTATGCAATACAGTGACTTGGAATCGAGATAGAGCTAATGCCCATCTCTGTAATCTAGCATTCCAGGGTATCCCTTCGGTTAAGTATTTTAATGGGTTATGGTCTGTATGCAACAAAATCTTATTTCCGTATGTCCAAGTTTCGAACTTGTCGAGAGCCCAAATAATTGTATACGCTTCTCTTTCTATAGTGCTCCATTTGGACTGAGCACTAGTTAATTTTTGGCTAGCAAACGTTATCGGTCTAGCTTTTTCATACTCATCTCGTTGCAGTAAACACGCTCCAATACCTATTAGTGAGGCGTCTGTATTAATTTCAAAAGGTTTCCGTATATCCGGCGTATACAAAGACGATGCCGTGCACAATGCATCCTTTAATTCTTTGAATGCCTTTTCGGCTTCAGACCCCCAAGGTATATCATTAGGTATAGATTTTCTCGTAAGGTCAGTTAATGGCCTAGCTATTTTTGCATAATTCGGAACATACTCTCGATAGTAATTATATAACCCCAACACTGATCTTAATTCCTTTTTTGTTCTAGGTGGCTTCAAATTTTTAATGACCTCCAATTTCTCTGGATCTGGGCCATGTCTGCCCGAACCTACTATGTGACCTAAATACTTTACCTCCGACTGGCCAAAAGAGCATTTCTCTAAATTAGCCGTAAAGTTTAATGTCTGTAAAGTACTGAGTACAGCTTTTAAATGTCTAAGATGTTCTTCCCACGTTGACGAATAGACAATTATATCATCGATGAAACTTTCAGCATAATCACTATGTGGTCTAAGAGCTTGGTTCATAACTTTCTGGAAAGTTGCGGCAGCACCTGACAAACCGAACGGCATCACTTTCCACTGATACTGACCCTTCGGAGAAACAAAACTCGTCAGATGTCTACTTTCCTTCTCCATAGGGATTTCCCAATACCCCTTAAGAATATCTAGCGTAGACAAATAACGTGCTGCCCCTGCCTTATACCGAAGCTCTGCCGCGTTTTGCATCGGAAATGGGATTATCTGACTTTCCGCATTAAGCCCTCGATAATCACAACATAAACGTATGCTTCCGTCCCTTTTTGCTACACACACAATAGGGTACGCGATCTCTGCTGTGGAAGGTTCAATTAAACCTCTTTCTAACAAATCAGCAATTTGTTTTTCCACCTGTGGTTTCAACGCCTCAGGTACCTTATAAACATGAGGTTGCTTTCTTTCAACTCCCGGTTTCAACCTGATACTGTGGGATCCTACCTTCGCACATTTAATCTCCCCGTCAAACACTACATGGAAAGATTTGATTAATCTGCTCAACTGATTCCTTTGCGACCTATCTAAATGTTTCCATTCATCTGAACCAATGATCCTATCTAAAAGTTTTTCTGCCTTTGGGTTTCTTTCAATAGGCGCATGCTGCACCTCTCCAAACTCTGTGTCAGCTTCGTAGATTATCCCTACTGCATTTATGGGTTGTATGTATTTCCGTAACTTATTTTGATGCAAATGTCTAACAGATTCATCCGGCAATTTTACCAAATACGAATGTGGAGACTTTTTCTCAACAATTTCTCCAGGTCCTGTCCATTTCGAGCAAAGTTTATTTGTTGACGTTGGTATCAGTACGACCACCTCATCACCTATTTCGAATTCCATTTCCTTAGACCTCAAATTATGATGATGAACATATTTCTGCTGCTTGGCTTCCGAATTTTCTTTAGCGAATTTCTCCGCCTCCTGTAACCTATTTCGTAGAGAAATTAAATATTCTGTAACGGATTCCCCAACTCCTTGTGGTAATACTGTCTCATCTACCCAACTTGATTTAAGTATCGCCAGTGGCCCCACTGGCACCCGACCATACATCAGCAAAAATGGTGAGACTCCGGTAGTTGAATTCGGTATCTCCCTATAAGCCCATAACAAATATGGTAACTGCTTATCCCAGTTTCTTCCTTGAGTATTTATCGCGTGATGCAACATTGACTTCGTCGTTCCAATCCACCTTTCCACTAGCCCGTTTGACTGCGGATAACCTGGCGTAGAAAATTTTGGCGAGGCCCCTAACTTACTTAAAAATTCTTGTGTTAGCTTAGCCTTAAAGTTCGTTCCGTTATCCATTGCGATCATTCTCGGAACTCCTGTTCGCATGAAAATGTCAATGAAAGCGTCACATGTAGCCTTCGCTGTCACCGCCTTCAGTGGAATTGCCTCCGGCCATCTGCTGTGTTGATCAACAACACATAACACATACTGGTGCCCTCTTGAAGATTTCGGTTCAATCGGCCCTAAAATGTCCGCATTTACCACTTGAAATGGAAGTTCTGGCCGCCCTACTGCTGTAATTGGAGCCCTATCCTTCCCTTTAACTTTCCTTCTTAGCTGGCATTCCTTGCAAGCTTCACACCACTTCCGCACCTCCTTTGACAATCCTTCCCACCAAAACGACATTTTAATCCTTTCCGCCGTCTTCTTTGCTGCGAAGTTCCCCTCTTGTAAGCTTTCGTGAACCAACTTCACAATTTCTTTCCTGCGGCTTTGAGGAACAACTAACTGATTACATCGCTGCCCATTGATAGTTCCTGTATGGTACAAAATTCCTGACTCTAGCCAATACCCATTCTTGTTATTACGTGCATCCGTAAACGCGCTTTTCAGTGAACCACATTCCGCTTGCTCCTGTCTAAAACGTTGAGTTTGCGATAGGGGTGGGTTATCAGCTGACACTTGTTCACTGCCCCCCAATTCTACTTCCCCTTCATCTTTGCTCCTTACGAACGGTGTAGTTCGAGCTATTTCCGTTTCACCTTCGACCTCCTAAGTGGCTTTTTCTGGATCTGTCGATTCTTTTCCGTCCAAGTTACTCGATACCTGACCAACTCCCAGTATTAGTTTCTCTTCCTTATTTTCTCCCAAGTAAATATCTCTTTGTTCCCTGAGAAGTCTAAAATCTCGAGGTGTCACTAGCGCTTCCTCGTACAAATTATGCACTACTGCTGTATGAACATTTACATAAGGCTCTACATCCTCTTCTCCTGACCAGATACTGATAGGTACTGTAACTAATTGGGCTTCTACCTGGGGTCCTACGGCGGGTTGTAACCATATCTTCCCTCCAGACTCCAAATATTTCTCTGGAACTACCGATTTCCGAATTACAGTAATTTCTGCTCCGCTATCAATCACTCCTTTGAACCTAGCGTTGCCTATCTGTAGATCTATCCTAGGTAATATCTCACTTGCCCTAGTTAATGGAATTTCTTCTGCATAGTTAGCTAACTTTAACCCTACACATATTTTATTTAATCCCTTTGCTTCTGCCTCATCCGTATCCCCTTTTTCGCTTCCTCTCTTGGGTTTCGCTATCAGGTTTATCGCTGGACAAAAACGCTTTATGTGTCCTTCACCCTGACACTGAAAACATTTTAGAACTTTCTTATTTGCCTGCCCCATTCCTTGAGGTTCTGAAGTTTTTATCCCTTTGTACTTCTCTTTATCAACCCTGTAATCAGAACTGAAATTCCCCTTACTCTTATTTGGTCGTATTAATTTTTCCCCTTGTCTTACCAAGTCCTGTTTTTGTCCCATTTTATTTACTTCCTGAGCACTCGTATTGTAATTTCTAGGCATTGCTGCAACGTAATTATCCAAATTATTTGCAAGCTCGGACGGAGATAACCAGTTTTCTACCTCTTTTAACAGTGAATGCGCCTTAACATTTGCGGGTAATTGATCTTTTACTTGATCAACGATCAACAGTTCTCTTAATTTATCAAAAGTCTTAACTTTTCTGGATTCTAAGTAGAAATCAAGTGCTGCCTCAACCCTCGCTATGTGCTGAGTGTACGTTTCCTCATACCTTTTTACACATTTTTCTAAATTCCTTTTATGTTGTAGTGGGGTAATCTGGAATTCTTTTAATACTGTGTCTTTAATTTTCGTATAGTTATCTAAATCCCTTTCCCCCAGAGTTGAGATCAAACTTTTCACTTTGGTTTTTAAACTCTGCAAAATAATTTTCCCCTTATGTTCTTCGGGAATTTTATAGAGATTAAACATCATTTCCGCATGATGGAAAAAGAACGGCCATTCCTCAGCTTTAGATGGCGGGTCAATCATAACTCCTTTCATTATTTTTAAATGTTTCAAGAAATCATTTCCCTTACTCTCAGCATCTGAAACCCCTTCATTCTCTGAGCCCGATTTACTTTCTCCTTTATCTATTATCCTACTCTGAATTTCTAGTTCTTTAATTTTTATCTCGTGTTCTCTCTCTAATTGTCTTTCCCTAAACTCCATTTCTTTTAATCGATCTTTAGCCGCATCTGCCTCTAACTTACACTTTTCTAACTGCAGCTCCATTTCCTTTAACTTAATTTGAGCCTGCATGTTCTTAATAATTTCATCAGATTCTTCTGACACCCTATTTCTTCTTTTAGGACCCATATTAAAATCTGATATTTCGTTTTACAGCTTTACACAGACAACACCTGAATAACACTTGATTTTACAGGCAAACATACATATTACATTACTACTGAATACTACCATTATTCACTTAGCAAATATTATCATTATAAACACAATCATGAATAATACCTTTCTCATATTACACATTAACATATATTTGACCATATATTGTTAAACACATAAATATCAAAAATTATATTAGCTTTTGAATTAGTATCAAACAAAATATTTCTGCATACTTTGGCATTACGCCGTAAGGCTTTACATATTTTGGCAACGACACAAACATTTACTGTTCTCAAATCATTAAACTAATTAATTTTTAATCAATCTATTAACTTCAATGATTAAAATATTTTGTCAAAACAAGGCAACAACAAAAATAGATAATCATTTCTACCGCAATTAGTAACATGAGCACACAATTAAATGTTTCAAAATTACTGCTGATATATTTTTGAACTATTTTAACATTCATTTAGCGTACATTATCTCCTTAACAACAAAAATAATCATTATTCATTATTTGCCTATAAAATGTACTTTCTAAGTGCCTACTGGCTTTAACAAATGCCATATTCTAATCATGTTATTAACCGACATTAACACAATTTTAATTTTCTCAGTTACTATATTAAATATAGGGAGGGAGCTCTCTTCATTCATATACTGTGCTTCCCAAGAAATTAAGAGGGACTTACCTTTGATCCCGATAGTAGAAAATGTCGAATTATACTTCACACTGCACAATTTAATCATCACACTACACAGACACAACTTAATCATCACACTACACAGACACAACTTAATAATATCACCACTATAATGCTGATGATAACTTTTATCACACACTGGCTAATCACTTTTCACACGATGAGATTTCATAAACCCTTTCACTTATTTGCACGCGTGGGCTTAGGCATGCCACTTTCTGCTTCCATGACCATCTTTTGTCATCTTCCTTCCTTTGGTGAATTATCACATTCATTTTAATCACATTCATTTAAATCACTTTTTACGACCTTATTTCCTTCGTATTTTTGGTGATTTCCTTTTCCACACCATCCTGTCGGCTGCGCCACTTTGTCATGCCTCGCACTTATTCGAACACGAGGCGGGTTCGTCTGGTGCACTCACCACAATAGGAAATAAACTTTATCCGTTTGATATTTTATCCACTAATTTATTACACATAACAATCACAGCTACACTACAAAACGAATACACTGTTATCCATTAAAATAAACTATATACAATATATATATATAGCGCGCAAATAAAAAAAACATGTTTAAGTCACATCCTTTAACACGGCATGGTTGCCGGTTCACTCCCGAAAAAAAAAAAACTACAAGTCCCGTCTTCACCCCACCAGCCTGCCTCGACCGGTTTTTCCGGGGTAGCTACGTCACTTCCCTTAATCATCTTTCAGCCTCGCGAAGAAAGAGTTCTGGAAAGTCTTCCGCTAAGGAGAGGAACTTTACAACGGTATAATTCGTAAGTACTTAAATACATTATCTTTAATTTTATTAGCATTTTCAAAACTAATTACATAAATACTCACAAGTTTCATGTGTGGAGGCTATTCGAAAGTGCATTTTACGTTACGATGAAATTAAAAAAATTCAGAGCATTCTCTGTCGCTATATAGGTCTTGAAGAAAAATGAAAATGATAAGTTCGAATAAACCGGTAACTAAACTGCGTCCTAGAACCTTCTGTTATGTAATACTAGCCGCTGCGCGGCCAGCCTTCGTCTGGCTTTTAGGTGTACCGGAAAAATGCCTAAAGAGAACACCTAACATTAAATTTGAAACCTGCACAGAATTTTACTCTGCAGAACAATTTTATCGAAAAAGAAACAAACAACAACGGAAAAAAAATTCAGTTAAAAATGCATTACATATAAAAAGCATACAATGAAATAAGCAATATCCCTTAATATAAATATTAATTATCCTAATAAATAAATTAACCAACTTCCTGCTGCCTTCTCTAGACAAACGTCCAGTATCCAAGAGAAACATTAAATTTAAAAACTGCACAGAATTATCGCCCTCATTTTTCCGGGTGGCAATAGTGCTGATATCAGCAACAATAGCTGCGTACCATTGTTGTTCATATAATGAGAGAAAATCATCAATTTGATACTATTTCATTAAAAAAAAAACTCATTCGAATTTTGAAAAATCGATGTGCACTGGCTCTTGTCTAGATGCATCCTGTGTACCAGATTTCATAGGCCTGGGTCTATTAGCTTACGCGCAGTACGAACGAAAGACACCTACACACACAGAAAGACTCGTCCTTTTAAATATAGATATATAAATTAATTAAACAATTTACCTTTGCAAAAAGAAACAATCTTTCAATTTCTTAAACTGTTCAATAGAGTGAAATCTCGCTTTGCTATAGCCCATTATGTCTTAAAATGACGCGATTTCGTCAGAAAACATAAAATTAAAAAAAAAAAAAATTAATTCGAATTTCGAAAAACTCGCTTCGAGGTGCACTGGCTCATGCAAAAAAATCATGCAAAACTTTTCAATATCTTACAAACAGTGAAATAAGCAAAAAATAACATGAAAGAAACTCAAAAAACAAAACATTTCGCGCAGAATTTTACTCTGCAGAACAACTTTATCAAAAAAGAAATCAATAAAAATGTATTATATATATAAAAAATGACAATGAAATATGCAGTATCCCTTAATACAAATATTACTTATCCTAATAAATAAATTAACCAACTTCCCTTTGCAAAATCTTAAGAACTCAAATGGTATAAACAGATTAAGAACTTAAACAGATTAAAAAATATCATGAAAAACTTTTTTATAATTAAAATTATATATAATTAAAACATAATATTACAATGAAATAAGCAATATCCCTTTATACAAATGTTAATTATCCTAATAAAGTAATTAAACAATTTACCGTTGCAAAAAGAAACAACTTTTTAATTTCTTGAACTTTTTAGTCTCTTAAAAACTGTAACATAAGAAATACATTGAAACATTGTTGCCAAACCGAAATTTTTAAAAGAATGAAACTATTCAAAATGATGCAATTTCATCAAAAATCTATCAACAACAATAAGAAAGGAAAATTGTTGCCAAAACTACATTTTAAAATATCTGAGATGTGAGAAGTGTATTCGGAAGCTTCATTTAAAAAATTTAAAAAAAAATACAAAATATTATTATTCTTCCAAAATTCTTTTTTTAAAAGGAGTCGAAAGGATTAAAGTTCAACGTGTCCAAAAATCAAAGGAAAATAATTAGCACATTTTTTAAAATAAGTTTTTTCTAAAAAAATTCAGCTGAAAAGGTGTTAAGCTCACCTTCCTAAATAAATTCGTATTTAATCGATTTATTGAAATACGAAATTTATTTTAAGTTCGTAAAATAGCTAAGTGTCTACGCTTCACGGCGATGTAAAAATGAAATGTATAGAGTGAAACCTCGCTTTCCTGTAGCCCACTATGTCTCAAAATGACGCGATTTGATCACAAAACATAAAATAAAAAAATTCTAATTCGAATTTCGAAAAAATCGCTTCGAAGTGCACTGGCTCTTGTGTAGATATACCTATGTACCAAATTTCGTGGCCCTAGGTCTATTAGCTTACTCGCAACACGAACGAAAGACACACACACACACACACACGCACACGCACACGCACGCACGCACGCACGCTATATATATAGAGAGAGATCATATGTCTGTAAACTAAAATCCAATAAATAGACAATTAGAAAATTTAAATTTATATTGCACCGAAACAGCAAAACAGAACAGAAAACGAAGAAAGCAGTAAATATGAGCACTACATAAAACCGATAAAAAAGAAAAAAACTCTTTTACAAACGTAAAAGTATTTACAAAAATTCGAAGAATCAAAGTACCATAAAAATCAAAAAGAGGCAATTTTATATTTTTCGTGACATCCTCATCATTAGCGCCCTGAGAAATGTAAAACCCATAGCCTCTTTCTGATCTGTAAGAACATTTGGTAAGTTTGATAATGTTTTAATTAAAAACGTAGAAAATTTAGTTTTTAGTTTCTTATAAAAATATTGCCTTGATAAGATAATTTTTAGCCTTTACTTAAGTTTATTTGCAGTGGATTTCCTTAGGGCTATTGAAATGAGCAAATAACAGAATATCGCCAGGATTATCTTCCACTTAAGTTATTGATCGCAAGGAGAGGAACTGAATTACAGATATTTCGTAATGTATAAAATCGCATCTCAGTATTTTCAAGCTGTTAATGAGGTTCCATTAACTAGTCCTTAAGAAATGTTTTAATGTCGACATAAATGGATGCGAATCGGAAATAATCATACAGAAAATAAAACCTTAAATTAAAACTAAATTATTACACATTTAATCTAATCATTTTTTGTACTAGTAGAACAGTTTAATGTAATTTTTGTTAGTCAAATCATTTCCAATAAGAAGTCTAAGCATTTAATTTTCTAAATATAAGTAATGGTTTGTAAAGTTCAAAATGCAAGAAATCTATGTTTTTATTTTGCATTTTATTTATTCATTAAATTCACTGCCACAGCTTACTCTTATGACGATTCTAAAATAAATCTGCATTATTTGTATTCATAGTACATAGGACATAAATCTGCAGTTTTAATTGCATAGTTCGCTGTGTTCCTAATGAAATAACGGATAATTTTTAAAGAAATGTCATATGGTGTTATCTTATATGGAACTAAGAAGGCATCAAAAATCTAGAAAATACTACGATTTTAAAATATATCAAGTTCAAAGAAACGGTGTGTTCTTTTAATATTTAATTCATTTAATATCTTGAAGTAAGCATTTGTCTTTATAACTTTATTTCGTTTACTGTATTGGTTTGTACATTTTTCGAAATTTGAATGACAATGATTCAGTTTTGCTGCTGAGGCTTAAAATGATCAGTATATAGAAGTTGTAGAAACATTAGGTTGTTTCGAAGCAGGAAGCATAAAAAAATGAGGAATTTTCTCACCGAGACTCGAACTTCGGACCTCTCGAATACGTGTCGAGGATTCTGACCATTACACTAGGCATGTTAAGAAATGCGGGAGAAATACCTTATACACGCCCCCCCCCTTTTAAAAGGCAACTGGGGACTACGGGCTCTAATCGCCAAATCCTGTGGTGGAGAATCATCATCCACCATTTTTGTTTTAGTTCGGGGGCCACTGTAGAGACATCAAGTTATTTCCAAGCAGGAAACATGAAAAATGAGTAATGCCCTCGCCGGGACTCGAACCTGGGACATCTCGAATACGCGCCGAGTGTGCTGACCATTACACCACGAAGGCATGCTAAGAAGGCGGAAGAAATACCTTATATATTTCCTCTTTTAAAGAGCAACAAGGGATTAGAGGACCCAGTCGCCAAATCCTGGTGGTGGAGAATCATCATTCACCACCTTTTCTTAGTTCGGCCGTGTAGATATATTAGCTTATTTAGAAGTAGGAGACATAAAAAATGAGAAATGCCCCGCCGGGACTTGAACCTCGGACCTCTCGAATAAGCGCCGAGTGTGCTGACGGTTACATCGCGAAGACATGCTAAGAAGGCGGGATACCTCATAAAGTATCTGATTTAACAAAAGATTTTTAAATCATTTAAATAGCTTTCAAGCAATTAATTATTTGTTTTTCTAATTAGCCTAAATCATATTTAGATGCAAACTTGTAATTTATTTCTTTTATTTACTTTTAAATTACTAATATTTAGCTGTCTGAAATCGCCTTTCATCGATATAGGATTTTGCTATGATTTTTCACTTACGTTCTAAGTGATAGAAATAATGCAAAATAACTTATTAGCTTGGGTCTCGAAAAGATGTGTTTTCAGTAAGATGTGTTTTCAGTATTAATGATTAGATAAAACTTCAAGTAATAATGATGCTGAAGATATTTAGAATGTTGAAGTGGTCTTTCTTTGTAATGCATTAATATCATCATTTCTAGACTTTATGACTTCGGACGGAATGTTCGAATGAAATATTTGGCGGGAAATGGTTCAAAAGCTGATTTAAGAGAGATTAAATTAGAGCTTTGTGTGAGCCTTTGACAGGGCAAAAGATTTACTTGCGACATAGAAATTTGTGTAAATGATCGCAAAATTGAATCAGAAAGGATATAAAGTAGACCTTGTTCCTCAGTGTTTAATATATTCATCATCTCTGATTTAGCGGGAATACAGCTACGTATATTTATTCTCTCTGTGTCTCCTCTTTATGTACTGTATCTATCTATCTATGTATATATATATATATATATATATATATATACACCTGTATATATATTTGTGTGTGTATGTATGTATGTACATACAATATACTTTATCTCTTTCTTATATACCTATGTCTCTCTCTCTATACAACATATATGTATGTATGTACGTATATACAATATATTTTATCTCCTCCTTACACACACACACACACACATATATATATATATATATATGCGTGTGTATACATTGTGTATACGTGCATACAGAATACATATGATCTCTTTCTCATATATATTCTTATATAATGTAGCCAAAGAAAATTCAGAAGTACTTGTATAAGAAAAACCTGTTTCTGAACACACAAGTACACACAAAATTAGTTTTAAATTAAAAAAATGTAAGTCAAATTTAATTACACCAAAGTTTTCTTTTACTTCTCTCGCAACACCAACTGCTGATGACGATGTATCGGGAGATGTATTAGTTTATGCAATTTTCTCTCGTGTAATACTCGAATAAGTCTTGTTTTCGAGGTATTTTTACAACAGTTTTGTACATTTGCAAAAATGTAACTCTTCTAATTATTATTTCAATGTGATAATATTTTGAAATTTCTTTGTTTATATCAAGTACTTAATAAATATTGACACTCATTATTGCAGCTTACAACGCATAACTGGACATTGGTTTTGAACATATATATATATATTATATACTATGACAAATTTATGGATGAACTGTTATAATTAAACAATTTAGAACTATTCATCAGCTAAATTTGGATGAACAGAAACACGGTGGTTTTCCTCGGGGAGGGGGAGGAGAAATTCAATCGAGTCTGATCTACCTCCTCTTGCTAACATTGAATCAGATTTTGAGTGCATTCCTCTTCCTATATATATTTTCTTTGTACTATTTCCCATAACTGTAGATTACGCGAATTCTTCTGGTTTGGTGACAATTAATTGATATATTTTGACATATTTATTGAGAATTTTGGATTTTCCTGAAATTAAATTTCATTTCTTTTTTGTCTTTGTGAATTTGGCTCTAAATTCCTCATTTTTTCTCTCTCTTTCGCTCTGTATAAGCCAATAGACAGTAGACTACTCAAAAGTAAAGCGCAATTTAAAAACAATCTGAAGCAGAAACTTGGAAAACAAATCTGGGGAATAAAGTAAAACAACCAAATTATTAAACAAAAATTAAATTAAAATTTATAATTCTTAGATCTGTCAAAGAGCAGCCGAAATAATTACCAATAGATCCACGCTTTCGAATTATAGCTGGATGAGTTTCTGCAAAGGAAAAAATAATCAATAAGTGTAGAATTATAAAAAGTGTAGAGTTTTAAAATAATAAAATATAAATTCTAAATAGTGTAGCGTTCACGTGTAGGTTTCTAATTAGTTATTTTAGTTTAACTTACTTTCCTAAAGCTCTCATTTTTATTTTTCTGCCAGAAGATAAATTTCTGGCTCGCATGACATTCAAATGAGATAGAAGGTAGAGATTACTTAAAAGGAGGTTTTAGAGGGTACAATTAGAGCGTGTTCTACCTGCTTGAAGGCCACCTTGCAAATTAAAATCTTTTGTGAATAATATTCTGGGGAGTTGAGTGATTCTTGAAATTGTGCTTTTTACGACAACCTTAGATCAGAGCCAGCTTTCGCGTTGTTCCAATTGTATAGCCAGTAGGTTAAACTTACTTTCTTAGTTTTAGGCAATCTAATATCTTTGATTTAAATCGTAATTGTTGGCGCCGTCTGTTAAATCTTAATTTGAGTTAATAAGAGGGTTATTTGCA
>KK118230.1:820488-885118 GCA_000611955.2 Stegodyphus mimosarum | reverse complement strand
AATAATCATTTATTAAATCTCTATCATCATATGACTTAGAAAAAGCTACATTTGTTGGGATAATTTAAGGAGCATATGGTGTGTCCCTTAAAATTTGCAAAGTTTCATAGTGATTGCATTACAAATGAGAATAAAGGGGGGAATGGACACATTAACGATTTTAATACATTGTAAAAATTTTGCCATATATCCAAATGATGTTTTGCCACTGAAAGGAGAATTTTTCTACTGAACTAACACTGATGTTGCTAAAGTTTGTAGAATGAGGCAAAAAACCCACCATAGTTCAGTACAACAACACTAATCGACATAGATTAACGTGATATGATTTTTCTGCACTAATGTTGTCAATATTTAACAACAGATTTCTTGAAAGTAGAAACTGCCCATTATTTGAATTATATGAACTATTGAAACTGCCTATTATTTGAGTTATTATAAATTTTTTTAGTTCATACAGTTTGTAAGTAATGGTATTTTAAAATGATAATAATTTTGAAATATATCAAAAAAATGAGAATCTCAGTAAAAAGACACTTTAGCATCTTGAACGATTCATTTTGTTATGATGATGCTTAATGGCCGTTTAAGATGTGAACGATACATTAAATTCCTTAAAACGCCTCGTTTGACAAGAATAATATTCTGTCAGATCGTCCAACTATTACATTCTACTTTTCAGAATTAAAACATTTGAAGAAATACTTATGATATTTTTTGAATGAGTAAAGAACTATTGCATTCCCCTGTGTGTGGGCTTGTGGTGTAAATGGTTAGTATGAGAAATTCATTTAGTTTAACTAATAGTTAATTTTCAGCTAAGCCAGTTTTCATTTCAGTTTCGTTTTCACACACGCTTTCTTGCTAGAATGCTTATAAGCGCGCATTTATTCAAATGAGCTAAAAAGAATTAGTATTTAAGAGAAGATTTTGGAAATTGATTTTAGAGCCTGTTATGCCTGCTTGAAGGCTGCTTTGCTAGTTTGAATTACGAGCAATTTGATTCTATGGCGTTGAGTGCTTTTACCATTAGGCTTGCTTTCTGCCGGTTTGTACGAGTCAGAGTCTTCCTGCGCATTAAATTATCCTGTGAGCGGTTAGACTAAATTTAATACATTTTATTTTAAGTTCAACGTTACATGTTTGACTTAAACCAGAAGTGTTGGCTTTGTGTAAGCCAAAGTGGGGCCATCTGTGAACCTATTATTAATTAAATAAAGAATTCTTTACACCCTTCTTCTGAATTTTCTGTTGTACTCAAGACCTCGGGATAGTTCCTTATGCACTCATTAAGAGCTCGTTAGTTTAAAGCTACCAAACGTAATGAGACTTTATAAGTATTTATAGCTGGGTATTGGTAAATCGTCCTTCAAAGGCACAGTTGATTTTCCATGATTCGTCGTTCGAAATGTCTAATGGCATCTACACTGCCATCCGACCTAACAATCATAGATCAATAACTCCTTACTGATTGCGTTTCTTTGCACATTCGTTCTTTAAGTGGGGGAGAAAATTTGGAATTATCGAATTTCTCAGTTATCCTGGTTAAGTGCTTGACGTGTAAGTAGGTATCATGATGTAAGCGGTTGTTGTGACCTAAGTTTGGTTTTGTTGTAATGGTTGTTGTGGCGTAAGTTTGACTTTCGTGTAAGTGGCTGTCGTGGTACCTGTTATTACATTCTGTTATTGTGGTGTAAGAGGTTGTCGTTGTGTAAGTAAGTGTCATAGTGTTAAGTTTTGTCATGGTGTAAGCCGTCGTCCTGGTGTAAATTTTGTTATGGCGTAAGTAGTTATCATAGTTTTAGTGGTTATCGTGGTGGAAGTGTTGTCCTAGTGTAAGTGACTGTATTGGTAAATGTGATTAACACGAACGTTAGCAGTTGGACGTTCGAAGCAGGCTCGAAGTAGCTCGAATTACGTGAGAACGTAATTGATTTTTCCTTTTCTTGATTCGAAATGCATAACGATTATACATTATACTGCAAAGATAATTAGTACAATAAGTAACGATTATACTGCAAAGATAATTACACATTTTTTCTTTTAAAAAATGCAACGCTAGTGCAGTGTAATTTTATTGATTTTTTAGCATATTTTTTCTTGAATAAAAGAATATATTAAGTAGCTGTTTTTACACACTAATGAAGACTTTTATCTCCTAAAAAAATACTTTTATTACTTTTAAGATAAAACTGTAAGTTTCCTTAATGTACTTACACTTGCAAATACTTTCTTAAAATAGTTTTTGCTTCGAACGCATTTAATACTTGCACTAAGAATGCAAAAAAATTAGCGCAAATTTATTCTACTTGAAGTAAGTTGGATAAAATTTATTATTCACTTTAAAAAGATAAAGAAAAAAAATATGCAATAATGTTTCTAAATGTCTTCTTTAGCAAGAATTGGTAGTGAAAAATCTGTTCCTTATTGCTAAGCCTTGTCACAGACATAGGGTTATTTATTTAAAATCTAATGAGTTGAAGCTTCGCAAGAAAAACAAGAATACGCTGAAAAATTTATCAGACGAATAAAGCGACCGGTTCTAAAAAGTTTAGTAAAATCCAAGTTTCAAATAGGAAAGAAGGCAGAAAATTATGTGAAAAAAATGTTGAAAAATAGACACCCTGTCTTCGGAAAAGATCTTCAAGCACCATCTGGGGCAATTTTCTACAACTGCTTTAGTGAACGCATTTTTTTGCCTGCTGTTGCATCTAGGGCGTGTTTTCCAAGGATCTGTACTTTCAAACGACTTTTGTTCTCTATTTATTTATGAATTTTGTATTATTTTTTATGATTTTTAGGAATGAAAGGACTTTAATAGCAGAATTATTCATTCATCCGTATTTTTTAAATGGGAAGCTTATCATTTTTTAAGTGTTACTGGATAAAATCTTAAATTGAAGTTCTTGCATGCAAGCAGTATGTTGCTTAATTTCTTCTTTCATCCGTGAGAAATTAAATCAGAAAGTAATTCTTATGCTAAATTATTATGCGTTTATGCTATTAAGTCAAGGAGCGTATAAGCTTGAAATAACGATAAATTTGCCACACGTTATTACTTAGGAAAGGAAAAGTCCATGCTAAATATAAGTATGCTAGAATAAATGTAGTGTCATTAATTAATTATGTAATTTATTTGAATTCTCACACAAACCTCTTATTTGGAAAACGTTTTGATGTACAATGCGGAAAAAAAAAGTTCTAGATCTCTTGTTCTACTGGGCCGATCGACGAAATTCAAATTGCGTTTTTCCTGTCTCGAAAGCGTGACTTATGTTATGTATAAGATTTATATATAGCATTGTTCTAGCATAGGGATTTTGTTATAAAATCGGACTTTTTCTGAAATGATAGCCAAGTTTTTCACATGTTTTGATTCTAGGTCTCAAATTGTACCTAAATATAAAATTTTGTAAAATTTGGTGCGAAATTTATGGAGAAATTCATATATTTGGCGCATTTTTTTTTAAGTTTGCGCCATGAATAATTCACTTCTTGAACTTTTTAATATATGGCAACCTATTTTTCCTTTTCCTTCCATTGTGCAGGATAAGGAAAAAGGTCGCATCGTTCCTATCTTTTTACACTGTGGATGAGTGGAAAAAAATCACGTCATTCCTACTTTCCAATAATTTTAATAAAAGTGCCTGAACCACATTTGATGTTATTATCGCTTTCAACAAATATGCCAAATTTCACAATGTGCCAATATACACTGACTACCAATAAGTATTTGGACACTTATGCAAATGACGATATCTGCGGTCTTAAGGTACGTCACGGACTCCGCCAGTTTATATCGTGTAGGAAACAGCATCGGCTTTAGTCGCATGTAAGATGCCTCTGATTTCGAGAAAGGTATAATTATCGGGTATCACAAATGTGGCCGATCTTTAAGGGACAGATCTAGCGATCTGAAGTACCCAAAATCGACAGTGGCCTATGTCATTAAGAAGTGGAAGGTGAGCGGTGATTGTCGGAATATGCCCCGAGTAGGCAGACCAACGAAACTGAGAGATAGAGACTGACCAGTGCTGTCCAGAGAAATTCGGAAGAACCGCACCCAACCGATGGACCTCATCCGCGAGGAGTTTCAACAGGCATCCGGGAGTATTGTTTCAATAAATACCATCCGTAAGGAAGCACATCTGCTTGGTTTTCATGGTCGTGCTGCTGCCCATAAGCCTTTGATCACAAAGTCCAACCGCGCTGCTCGGTTAATGGGGTGCAATGCGCATCGAAATTTGACCGTAGATCAGTGGAAAACGGGTTCTTTGGAGTGACGAATCAAGGTTCACCCTTTAGCGTTCGGATGGCAGGGTCTGGGTCTGGCGTTTACCTGGAGAACGTCTCCTGCCAGAATGCATTGTGCCAACAGTCAAGTTCGGCGGAGGTGGAATTATGGTCTGGGGGTGTTTCTCCTGGCATGGGCTGGGACCCTTGGTCCCCATTCATGGTATGCTCAACTCCGATGCCTACTGCACTATTTTGGATGACAATGTGCTTCCTACGTTGTAGCAGTTTTACGGGTTGGACCCCTGTTACTTTCAGGACGACAATGCCAGTTGTCATGTTTCGACGTTAATCAAGGCTTGGTATGGTGCCAATGGAGTTCATCGAATGAACTAGTCTGCCCAGAGTCCAGACCTGAACCCTATCGAGAATCTCTGGGACGAGTTGCATTGCTGAATTCAGGGGTGCACTACCCGTGCAAAATCAGTGAAGGAACTTCTATGTCTTCTCCAAGCCGAGTGGAAGAAAATACCACTAGCTGTTATACAGAGACTTGTGCCCCGGTGTGTCCACGGTGTAATTACCTCTCATGGAGGCTCTACCAACTATTGATTTTGAATAAAGTTAGTTTTTCTTTTCTATCACAGGTGTCCAAATACGTATTGGTAGTCCGTGTATAAATTCACGTATGTGTTTGGGAATTTTGAATAAAAAGCTCTCATTTTTTTGCAGGTGTGCTTAGAAATACATCTACTTTAAGATGATTGTAAAGATTTTATAGATTATATTCAAAATGGTTACGAAAAATTTATAAAACGTATTAAAAAATAAAAATTTTAAGAACAAATCATAAAAAATGGGCGAATGTTATTTGGAATAAACCAAAATTTCGAAATGTGAAAAGAAGAATCAAATAAGTAAAAAAAAGAGATACTTATAAATATATATCAAACTCAATTAACACTGAGGAGCTAAATTTTTTAGAGCTGAAATTTTAGAAACTACCGTGTGATTTTTACAAAACTGGGCAGTTTGACATAATTTGAGTCGTAGAAATGTGGAAAAAAATTGGCATGTCATTTCAGAGAAAGTCCTATTTTGTGTCAAAATACCTATATTAAAACAATGCTATACATAAATCTATTTATCTTAAGTAGCGGTTTCGAGACGTGAGAAATGAACCTTGAATTTTGTCAATCGGCCAGTGGAACGGGAGATATAGAACTGTTCTCCCACCGTTTTTTCTGCGCAGTGTACTTTCTATAACGTCGTTCGTCAATGTAAAACAAATATATGTTGGCATGAAAGAAATATTAACGAAAGAAATTAGCTTAGTAAAATTATTAATCAATGTAATCTAATTGATATTAAAACCAGCTGAAGTTAATGTAAACCAATTAGTTAATTCTTAATAATTTATGTGAAAGTTTTTAAAAATTTTCTAAGAACTGATTTTTTTTTGTGTTGAATAGGCTGTTGTGAAAGTCGATATAAGTATATATGCATGTTCTGCAAGTTCTGAAGGGAAAAAAATAACCATATGTTTTTACTTTGTTAGCTTTTGTTAATATTGTTACGAAAAATTCGGCGGTTGGGCCTGTATGTAAGCTTTCCGGCATAGCACTAGGGTTGCCATAAAATAATGTATGGTAGGGTTGCCAGATTGGCGACTTTATCGCCCATTTGGCGACCAAATTGGCGATATCCCATGGTCCAATCGGGAAGCTTCTAGAATAACTTCCTGTCGAGATATTTCTCGAAACGTGTGGAACTTTAAGAAAAGCTATTTAAACCCTTGCGTTTCTGAGAGGAGTTAGTTGTTGCGAGTTGAGTTGCGAGATTGTGAAGTGTTGCGAGCAGTATGATTAGTTGTGAGAATAGCTGCTATGCGAGAGTTTTGGTGAACGGAAAGCAATCGAGATAGTGCTTTGCCGTGAAGCTATCTTTACAGTATAGCTTGACAGTGTATTGGTGATTGTTCCACGGTGTTTATTAGAAGTTTAGTGTTGCCGTGAAGCTACCTTTACAGTTACAGCCTGAAGCTGTGTTGCTGATTGTTTCAGCGTATTTATTGTAGATTTTCGACGCTTTTAAAGGTAATTTTGGAACTGTGCTGTAAATAGTGATTCCTGTAAATAAATTGTGCTTTTTATTGTTCTGCATCGTGTTTTCATCGGATACTCTCAAATCCACGAACCCGTAAAACGCAACAACTGGTGTCAGAAGTGGGATTTGAGAGTGAATGCCCGTCACCCGTCTACAGGAGAAAGCAATGGCGGAGGAAATGAATGCTTTGATGGACATGTTAGCAGCTCTGAAAGCGGACATGTTAGCAGCTTTGACAGCCGGACAAGAAGAGATGAAAGCCAGACAAGAAGAGATGAACGCCAGACAAGAAGAGATGAAACAAGACATGAAAGCCGGACAAGAAGAGATGAACGCCAGACAAGAAGAGATGAAACAAGACATGAAAGCCGGACAAGAAGAAATAAAAGCCGGACAAGAAAAGCTGCAAGAGCAACTGCGACAGATGGAAATGGAGCAAAACAAGATTAGAAGCGACATCATGGAGCTTAGAGAGGAAACCGAAACCAAATTACAAAATATGAAAGAGGAAACTGCAACTAAAATAGCCGATATGGAAGAAAAATTTAGGAAGTTTCGGGAAGAGGTAGACATGTTGAAAGAAAAACGAACTGAGCCGAAGAGAGAAATTGAAGATTTTAAGATTCTCCCAGGTTCTCCTCATACGGCAATCAAACCCAGTACGTACGACGGAAAATCGTCGTGGAATGTGTACAAGACCCAGTTCGCCATCGTGGCTGACACTAACAGATGGGATTCCCACATGAAGGCATCACAGCTAGCTGCATCACTCCGAGGCGATGCTGCAGATATCCTAGGAGTTCTGCCACAAGACCAGATTTCCAGTTTTGATGCCCTCTCGAACGCACTAGAGCTCAGATTCGGAGAAAAATGTGTAAAGGACTGTAGCCGTCTCCAACTCAAAACCCGCCAACAGAAAACGACTGAAAGCCTCCAAGAACTAGCAACTGATATTGAAAGGCTGGCGCACCATGCATATCCGGACTGTCCACCCGATGTCCGTGAAAATCTGGCCCTTATGCATTTCGTCGATGCAGTCAAGGATCAGGAAATTCAGAAGGCTCTCAGGTTGGCAGATCTCAAAGATCTGAAATCTGCATTAATCTATGCGATGAAGTTTGAGTCGGCTCAGCAGGCAACTCGAAAAGATCGCCATCCGATCAGAACGGCTAAAGTAGAAAATGAAAATTTTGATGTCAGAAAATTTAAACAAGAAATGTTAAGAGAGATTCGGGAAGCGTTAAATAAGCCAAACAACAACTAACTCCTCTCAGAAACGCAAGGGTTTAAATAGCTTTTCTTAAAGTTCCACACGTTTCGAGAAATATCTCGACAGGAAGTTATTCTAGAAGCTTCCCGATTGGACCATGGGATATCGCCAATTTGGTCGCCAAATGGGCGATAAAGTCGCCAATCTGGCAACCCTACCATACACTATTTCATGGCAACCCTAGTGCTATGCCGGAAAGCTTACATACAGGCCCAACCGCCGAATTTTTCGTAACACTATGTATAAAAAGCACATTCGTAAGTTTATTGCTTCATTAATTAACACAAAAAATTTCACAGCCTTGTTTGCATATCTTTGTGTTAGATTCCTTTGGTTTTAAAAATCCTTCTGTATATCAAGTACTTTGTTTCTTTATTTCTCAAAATTAAAAAAAAAAATATTTGCATAATTTATGTTTCTATATATTTACCTTGAATATTTTTATTTCAGTTATCAAGATAATTGTTCTCAGTATAAAATTATGGTTTCTGGTCTGTTAATTTCTTTATGTTTATGACGAAATTACTTGCCTTGTTATAGGTTACAATATATTTTTGCTTTTTTTGTTGTGCATTGCATATTTCTTGAATATTTTATGGTTTCTGAATAGTTCTTTGTACTGCCGTAATATTAACTTAGCTAGCGAAGCTATCAAGGGCACGTAAATACGGCCGAGCGTAGTAACAGCTTAGAAAGACGTAGCCAAAGGCAAACGCGCGCTATTCAGGAATCCGAATTCTCTCTGTCGAAGTCAGTAGAACTTCGACTTAAATACTCTCTACTACTCATTTGCATTTAATACGATTCTAAAAACTCATTCTGGTAAAGAATTGTAAGCTGAAGCTAGAAGAGACAGAAATGGTGAATAAAACTAAAAATAACTGTTATAAACTTAGGATATACCTTACAACACGTTTTACAAAAGTTATAGCATGATCGGATCTATCAAAATTTGCAATGTATAAGACTTATACAACGTTTTTGGAAACAGGTCATTTTCAAAAGTATTTAAAGCTTTTATGTTTAGTTAAAATCTTGAAGTGGACTTCTAGAAAATCTGTGAAACACCCAGCCTACCAATACTCTCTGAAGAAAGGGTGTTAAGTTTTCAGAGTCTGGCCTGCTTTTACATTTCAATACGATGATTAATGGTTTTAATATATTTTAGTATATTATATTCGTATTATAGTTAGAATCTTAATTATATTACTGTGGGCATCGTGCCTCAACGAAGCACCAGATGTCGGTATCTACATCTACGGTAGGAACACTCCAGGTAAATACATCTCCACTTGGTTCGTGAAGTCCGACAGAAGCGGTCTAACGGAACGCTCGCGAAGGAACTATAACTAGGCGCTTACCAGTTGCGCGTAGGCGATCGTATCTGGACTTATCAAAGTGACCGCACGTAGGTGGTCAGCTGTTGCGTTGTGATATCTCTCCTAAACATATTTAATCCATCTGTACATACTCATCCTGTTTATCTTTTCTTCTGTGAACCAGGGATAAAAGCTGATACTTTGAACAGTGGGAGTGATCTCTATTTATTGATAAGACGTCACCCCCCATTACTTATAGGAAAACTGAAAATGCTTTTCTTTAACTTGAAATTCTCGAGTTACGTTGTGTGTTCCAGAAATGGTCAAGATTTTGCCACCTCAGGGTTGTTCGGTTGGAAAACTAGTTATGAATTGAAGAGCACTCTAGCTGGTGTAACAAGTGCAATCTTTATAATATGTGGAAGATAGTCATGATTGCTAATATTAGGGAATATTCTTTCCCTCACATTCGGGCTATAGAGAACAAAATGTGTCAAGATGTAAATGATGATTTATAACTAATGTAGTAAAGGAAGGGGGCATCAGCAACTCTAACAATTTAGCGAAAGATAAAACAGGTCGATAGTGACACAACAAGATGATAGAAAATGATTCAAATTCAAATCAGGCTAATTAAAAATCAGCACATGTCTTATAGCCGTAATGAATTACAAAATTGCAGCAATACGCACCAAAATGTAACAAGGAAATTGAATAAGTAAAATGATCTGCTGATAAAAAATACATCCTGGAGAGAAACTTATTCAGGGTTTAGAGAAAAGAATTGCAGACCTATGCTGTTGGTTAAAATGACGCAAGTCCTGTTCATGCACTTTGCTCTTCTGTGAAATGCCATTATGCGAGTCATGAAATACATCATTCACCAAACATTTTTCGCAACATGTCCAATTCGAAGCCGCTGAATGAGTTATTCGAAAAATTCTCTATTCTCATCAAAATGCTAATGTAGCATGCACTCTAAGATTTCCACTGGTTTAATAACAATTAAATATGCAATATTTTGCCATTGCACTCAGAGAGAAGCTGAGGTACAGAAAACATTTCGAGTGGTTGAAAGAAAGACAAATTTTCAAATGCCATTTCTTACAAGTAAACTATTCGGTTAGAAATTTGCTTTGAAACCTTTGTAGATGCGCAATAACTAAATTGCATTCTGCTAAGGACTACGAAAAAAAGAAGTATAGTAAAAAATTGAACTCATAATAACCGGTTAATTAACATCAAATCTTACAACTTCCTGTCTTAGATTCTTAACTACTAATAACTATTACTTCTATTCTTAACTACTAATAACTATTCGGAGAATTAAAAAGAGGTGATGTCTTTGTGATTCACAAATAGGTGTAATATGTCAAAATATGCTTAACAATTTCACTGCCACGGCTATCATATGTGATAGTTAGTAAAGTTTCAGTTGGGACACTGGCTATCAGATATGGTAGCCATGGTGTTCAACACTTCAGGCCTTGACTATCAAAAATGATATCAGTTACATGAAAATCGAATTGGACTTTGATTGTTGGGCTTCCTACGATGTGTCAGGTATACGGGGTTTGTGCAAATTGATATATATGCCGATTCTATAAGCTTAGTGGAAAATTAAATATTTGTAACATGCAACAAAAAATGCATATATAAAAAGTATGTGATAAATGTATATACGTATCACAATACTAAACAAAAGGTGTTAAGTGATATTGTACCACTTAACACATTTTCTTAGTGTTGGGGCATAAGCACCCACCTGATCTGACAAATCGCCAGCTTTGCCTTTATTGTATGCCAGTATGGCTTCTGGTTATACCCAAGCTTTTTGAGATTGTTTCTTTGGTTTTGTGCTAGTACATGGTAGTCCAGATAATAAACTTGCTGTAGGTATGACTACAAATAGACTTGTACTGGTTGATGGCATGCTTTGTTGAATGCTTTAGCTAGTTGAAGTAATTGCAGCAGGTTGATTTGTAATATGTACTTGCTCCATTTGCAATGCTCGGTTTTTCCTAGGTGCCACTGGAACAAATGTGGGTGCGCGTTTTGTGCTCAATATCCGCATCCGCACATCATGGGTGTCCTTCCATTTTAACACAAAAATGCCATTCTCGTCTTCTTTGGAAATCATTTCCCCTTTCTTCAATTTTGCTTTGAGGACTTCCTTTGGGATATCTCTTTTATTTTCTCTTAGTCTTTCCAACAACATGTGTTTTTTATCCAGCAAACGCTTTGCCTATTCATAACTGGTATAAACATTGTCTATATACAGAGTTATACCTTCAATGAGACGTAATTCTGCTAGTTCTATACAGACAAGTTTTGCAAATCGGGTTTCACGCTCTCCAGATACAGATTTTCCAGTATAGACTTAGGACTGCATGTACATCTATCAACTGAATACAGCTTGAACTACCTAACAATGGTTTTTATTTGGATTATATTGCTTTAAAATTAGGTACCCTCTCCTTGGGACAAGAGTTTCGTCGGTAACGAAATCTTCCCCCGGGGTAAAATAGGGCTTGGAACTTTTGTTGTAGCATGTCCATGTATTTGTATGCTGTATTTTTTGTACTTTTTTGCTATATCTTTTTGTATTTTTTTGCAGCCTGTTGCTTGTATCGCTTGTTTCATTGCTCTCGAAATGAAGCATACTTAGTATTACCTGCAAACGATTTCGAGACATTATCGAAAGTGGAATTGTCATGTTTTAGACTAAGTTTTGTGACCAAAAGTCTTCCAAACGATCAAGTAGTACCAAACCCATCCACATCGATTTGTTTCATTCCACGGATTTATCCTGGAATGCTTCAATTTTGGTTTCGATTTGCCTTGCATATCTATTTGTTTCAAGGACAATGTGGTTACTAATCTCTTCATCAAAAAGTAGCATAAACATATCCAATGGTGTGCTATGCTGCGAAATGTCTGATGGTTAACCATGCTTGCCGACAAAATCAAACACTTTTTGTCTGCCCACATATTCCATCCATCCTTTGGTAGTGATTTCATTGTTCTCCTGGTCATCATTGTTAGATGGGTCTGTCATATCCTCAATTTCTTCATCAGATACCATAGCATAAATAACATCTTCAATAACATTAACAATATCATCGTCAATATCAATTTCGTCAGATAAGTTTCAAGGAAATATGTCGGATCCGCGTCAGAATCAAATAAATCACAGTCATCTTCATTCCATGAATCATAGCCTCTCCGAGGAGCAGCTTTAATTTCTTAAAAATTTAATTTCCTCTTGCACATTGCAATAAAAATTCAAATAATTCTAACCTAAACAAAATAACAGAAAACATAATTATATAACTAAAATAAAATTAAAGAAAAATAATAGTGTTGCGGGCGTACGGGTTCGTTGTGGATTGAATGCACAAGTCGTTAAAAAGTTAACAAAAATTTATTCTTTCCACAAGAAATAAATCAAAATGCTGAAATATTTCTTCAGACATATTCGTACAATATCACAATATCTCAAACCTTAAGCAAAACTCAATTCAAAAACAGAGAAACTAATTCTATCTCACAGCGAAATCGCTACAATCAATAACAGCATTAAGTAAACAAACAGTTCGCTTAAAACAAGTGCAACTAAGACACGGCTTTTATAAGCGTTTTAATTATTTACTAGAACATTCTGGTAAAACCTCGATTTTTCCCAATTTTTGTGGATGGCAACAGCAATTACGAGATATTCATTTATTAAACATTAAATGCACGCTTTCTTTTATCTTTACTTTTCCGACGTAGCTTTCACTTCAAAAATCGTCTACGTTGCATGGGAAAATAAAGCAACTTTAATTACAGTTCTGAATAAATAGTTAAATAAATACGAAATCCGCAACAATAGAAAAGAAAAACTAAAACTATAATCTCCCAAGCTCGCTCTTTTATATATTTAAACATTTTCCAATACTTTTCCAATATTTTTTCGTAGAGATTATACTATAAAAACAGAAATCTAAATAAATAATTTTAGTGAAAAATGACAAATTTAGCTAGCTATCAAAAAGATAGCAATGACCACTCATGGAATAATTTACACTAACTTTCGTGGAGTGCTTTGGCTATCATTTTTGGTAGCCAGGATGAAATTCTCCCCATTTGTTGCCAAATGAGTCTCATTGAAAACTATTGTTTTTATATATAGTTTTATGTTGAAAAAAATACAAATTACACAAAAAAACTTTTTCGCTCCGTGGTGAACATTTGCAATTTTGGCTTGGCATTAAGTTAAGTGTTAAAGCCAATAAGTATAATGCGAATAAGCGCAAAGTCAAAATAAATATAAACAAGTTTTTTTTCTTTCTATCTGCTACATGTGAAAAACATCCCACCCAGTTCGGCAGGCACTTTATGACATAATGCATGAATAAGTAGGTAATCGTAAAATACTCATAATAAACTATTAGCTTATAAAATTAAATTATTTACTAAAATTGAACTTTTGCGTTTTTTAGGCAAATTCGTAAGATTTTTTATTTTTGAATGATTCCACTAATTAGCCATGTAATTAGCCAGTTTAAAGAAATAAATATTCAACCATTACCTTTTACATAAGATATAATTTTTATCACTGCCAGAAAATAAAAGATCTTTGATGGATTAAAACACATAATTCAACAAAGCTATTAATTTCAATAATTTAAAAAGGTTTTATTAATAATTTAAACAAAGGCTTACAGTTTTTCATGTTTGACATTTAATTATTTTATTTCTTAATTTTATACCGTCTAGACATCTATGGTATTTTTTATTCCTAAAGGATTTGTGATGCTCATAATTCTAATACGTCTGTAAATATATCTCTTTGAAAAATGACATGTGCCAAAAAATATAATTAAATCATTAAATAAGCTCATTAAATCACAAAAAACTAGTGGCGGTAATATTGAGAGAAATGGTAACATATTAAAATATTAATGGCATTACTATTGTCAGCAAATCCTTCTACCGCATAATCAGATGTGATTAAATTAATTTATTGGAATTTTTAACAAGCTATCTGAAAAAAATATATATTTGAAAAGTAATTTAAGTTTCAGTATAAGATGATGAACAGATTCATTTTTAAAATATTCTTTGGTCAGAATTAAGAAGCAGATGTCTCTTTCATTCTGACGATTCACAGCTTTGAACGTTTCGCTTATTAACTACTTCGACTCTATATAATTAGATCTTTTCAACTATTTATGAACGTAAAATTTTCTTTGCTTCTGATTAAGAAGGACTTTGTTCGCCCTCGAAATCGATAGAGTTTCTATGCTATCACAGGTCTATCATGCTTCACTTTTATGATTTATTTGAGGCGAGTTTCTCATCTTCCTTTATTCAGAAACGGTTTATCCACTGCAAATTATACTTGTTAATTTTTGATGCGCATATTCGTATGAACGAATATATAATTTAATTTTGGTACATATTTGTATGAGAACTAAATTATATATTTCGTACGCATTTGTAAGCATTATAATAGTTCATTTATTATTCTTTTCGTCATCCTAAATGTATGTGCAAGGTACAAAGAACCCTTCCAGACGAATGTTGCTTGTCGGCAGTTATTTAAATAATATTCTGTTAAGTAAATCGAAAACACAATGTTTATATTTGCGTGTAGAAACCCGAAATAAATGTTTAATTCAACGAGCACTATAGGCTCGTTAATTAATTATAATAAAGCACGCAAGGTTATCTTAGTAATGGGAGTGATGCTCATTTTGAGTGCAAAATGGTTCATATTCCAGACATAACTAGAAAAAAAAATTAAATGCAGTGATGGAATGATACTACTAGGAATTCACAGATTTAATTACAGGCCAAGGCTGTAAAAAAGGCAGTTAGTTCATTAGAAACATATTTAAAACAAAGAATGGAATACGTTCTTGGTTAAACAGCTACTTTATTTCTTTATAGTGATACCTGTCATAATTTACCAGTTTATGTATCAATTTTGCATAATTTGCAATTACTTTAAACATTTTAATTTTGCAAAGAACAATTTCCTTGAAATTAATTAAGATAAAATGTAATAATTTATCTAGTTCCTTACAGGAAATAAGCCTGCCTCGAACTCGGTTTCTGGTATGGAATACTCTGAAGAACTGTACGGCTATCCACAGAAGTCGTAGTAAGTATCCCTGGAATAAGGAAGATACTTTTCCTTAACAAATTTGATGGCCATCAAAAGTCTTTTGCAGTACGTTGCAGCACAAAAATCGGCATGAAATATGATTGATACGATTGCCAAATGGGAAATTATGGAAATCTTATCCTTACCATTTATGTGCCATAATCAGATTTATACTTTAAGAAAGGAAAATAAATCGATGATTGAAAACAAGTTGGGACAATGCTGCTATATGTAGCAAAAACACTGAATCACTTTTCAAGTATTTCTCAGTTCTGTAGGAAATACTCCCACTGACGCATTTTTTCACAGATATGGCCAGTGTGCTTCTTGTGTACACTAGTTTGGACGTCGGATTAGCAATCTCCGTTAATGCAGAAAGACTGGGTTCGATATCGTTATACACTTTAATGTATGCATACCTAACAAGTCCGTCATTTGGAAATGAGCATTGTCTGTCAAGTAATTACGCAAAACGCATATTGCACAGATCAATTCCGAACACTTTTAAAATAGTTGCTATTCTCGTTCAGGATCGTTCGATTATACAGGATTATATTCTAACGTTGAAGAAAGCACCCAATTGCATGCTACTTCATTGTATGTGGAAAATATTCCGTTAATGTCATGGTTTAAAATAAATAGCTGCTGCTGCCAAATTTTTAGTTTTAGGTTAGGATAACTGATTCGGTATGTTATTGCCACGTTAGTTTTTTTTATTGATATTGAGAAAACAATATTCTTTCATTATATTAAATTTAAATAATGGCTTCATACATATACGTATTAACCTGATGTGTCAAAGGTTTTATTTCCGGGTTTGGCAACAAAAAGATATTTACAAATTGGTTGTTCTTGGAAAGAACGAACTTATTTCATTCATACTGAAATGTTTTTTTACGTTTACATTTCAGGTGTACATAGCGCAGCCCGCTTATCTGGCGAGCTTGACCTCTAGTATTTCATAAAATATGTTGTCAAATCATCTTTACTATTTTAGTCGTATTTACGGGATAAATGCCAAGTTATTTGGCAATTTAATAATTTTTAAGGGAAAATTAATTTATTGGCAGTATTTCATATTTAGTTTTTGGAAGAGTAAAATATAAATTTTTAGGTTTTTAAAAACTTTTTTAGCTGAAAGATCGTTAGCCCAGAAGGGCTATATAAATTTTGTTTTGGCATTTTGCGTCGATTCACTATAAATACCTGTTCACTTTTCAAATTGCTGCCACAAAATATTATTGCCCTGTATTACATTAAAAGAAATTAAATAACGAAGAATCTGCAAATGTATGTACGTTTCTCGCATTGTGATAAAACAAAGGTACCTAGAGTCAACAAATTTTGTATAACGTAATCTTCCACCGAATATTGGCATCTCAAAGCTCTAATTTGGAATTTGTTTTATTATCGACTTCATATTTTGTAACACTTTAATGAATTTTTGATCAACAAACACAACGAATTCAAAACAAGCAATAGCAACACTGTACGGAAAAAAAAAGAAAAAAAATTATCTCCGCGCGAAATTGCGTATCGGAAATTCTAAAATTATGCTCATTTTAAAATTATTTTGCGATACAGCTGCTGAATTGAATTTTATGAAGACTATGATAGTTAATAAGATAGCACACAAAACGTTAAAAAAAGTCTCTTTGGGCGTATCGTAAACTCTGAAAGCTTTCAGATTTTATTATTATAATTATTATTATTATAATTTTAGAAAACAAATATATGAAATGCAACGGCTGAAAAAACAAATGAATTAGAAACTTCTATCAGTATGAGAGACATGTTGTAAAGAATAAATAAAGTTATGTCAAACATTGTCTCTTTTACTTAGCAGAACGAGCAACATACCTGTCTATCTATACGTCGACCTATGTACCTCTTTATCTATTTATTTATTCTCCAGTCTTTTCATATACATATTAAACTGGCTGCCTGCTTATGTAACTGTACATCCCTACTTTGATGAAGATCTAGCTAAAAGAAAGGAGACTCTGAGGATATCACAATATTCTTTCAGAACAGCAAAAATACTACCTCTTTGTCTAAATTAAAGAATTAGTTATAAAATGCACCGTTCAATATAATGTATTAAACAAAAGATAATATACTTTATCCCTAGTTCAGATGAAAATAAGTGTGTAGGTAATATGGATTTTATGCAGCTACTTCCCTTCAATTCTCCCTCGACGGACGTGGTATCTGTGACTTGTTGCTGTCACGAATGCGATTGTTAGTCCCAAATCTAAGGTTTTGGGGCTTTCACTGAATATTATCATTCTCCTACATGCAGATAGGTTCATATGTCATTAACATATCTGACAGAACACTAAAGCGTCATCGTAAATGACAGTACTTGGGGAGACATCAGTAGCAATTGTCAATTAAATGATTTGAAATTCATACTTATCGAAAAGGAGGAACATAGCATATATTATTATCATGAACTTATACATATATTGACGTATGTATCTGGGATTATTAAGCATTAAATTCCATTTAAGGTATTGTTAACAGCGTAATAACTCTCGAGGAATAACGAAACCTACTATTGTTAGAAGCCCATTTTTTCTTATTATTTGAAGATACTTTTTGCAGGAGATAATTTTCTTTAAATGATGAGTGTTTGCACTCGATGGGATTATTTCGGACACATCTGTGGTTCTAATAATGATATAAGTATCTATATATTACTGATATTATAAGTTTTTCTTTTCTGGAGCTGCAATCAAATTTCATTATGCAATTACTTCAGATAGACCATTTTACTATTTTTATAACTTAGATTTACAACTATTTTTACAACTTACTTTACTACGTAGATTTTACAGATGCACTGCTAATGTGAGCATTACATAAACAAGTATTATAAAAAGAATTTTAAAGTCAATTCCTACTTAGGTCAACAAAGAAAAATTTTAAATATACGAAAAAAAATTAAATGCAATTCCATTAAAATTAAATTATTTCAATTAAAAATTTAAAATACAATTTGAATTAAAAATTTTAAATTTTTTAAAAAATTTTTCACGTATTAAAATTTAAAAAAATTTTAATATGTTAAAAAACTGCGTTAAAATCAAGTGTCATCCACTGCAAGTTTAAAAAAATGTATTTGAACTTGAGTGGATGAATAAAAAGTATTTTATTAACGATTGAAAATTAATTAATTAATAATTAATTAAATAAAAATTTTAAAGTCAATTCCTACTTAGGTAAACAAAGAAAAATTTTAAAAATACAAAAAAAAAGATCAGAATTTTTTTACAAAAAATCCACTACTAATTTAAAAATTTTTTAATATGTGAAAAAATTCTATTAACATCAAGTGTCATCCACTACAAATTTAAAAAAATGTATTTGAACTTGAGTGGATAAAAAGTATTTTATTAACGATTGAAAATTTGAACAAGATATAGGGAGAGTGTGAGCTAATAGTAGGAATTTAATAAAAATATGTTAAATAAAGGTATGCATATTTCTTTAATTTTTTTACCTGCGTATTTTACAATATATATGAGGTAATACAAATAACACTGCGGAAAGCATCTCCGTCCAACAGTGGTCCTAGACATCAAAAAGTTACATTTCAAACTACAAAGAACAACCAGTCAGTCAGTTTTAATTAGCCAAGAAATAAATGAAATTTAACGGAAGATGTTTTTGAAACGTTCACCATCTGCAATCTTTATTTTATAGAGTGATAGCCAAGCCCAATAACTGCACCACTTTACCAATAATTGCTATCAATAATTCCTCAATAATTGCACTATTTCAACAGCCTTATTCAAAAACTTAATATTTGATATTAGATTGTAGATTGAATTTTGAACATCTTGCGAATTCTTCTTAACAGCCTCACAGGAGTTAAGTTAAATGCGGCAACTCCAAGTGATGTTTTCTGTATCTAACATAATTATTCTTTCAGAAAGAAAAGTAAAGAAGAAAAGTAGTCTTGAGGGTACAGAATCTTTCTTTAATAGCTGCCGATAATTCTATCAACTGACACTACCGTCTGTGAATAACGACATAATTATTCATTTAGGAGGTATTATACTGCATGAAGTAGACTTTCTAGAACAGAGAAGGTACAGTATAAAGAGGTACAGTTGTTATGTATTACATATCTCAGTTGTGAATTAAAATGTTTTAATTGTAATGATTTAACTTATTTCTGCTTCAGACTTAAAGGTTAATTTGTTTTTATTTTGTAGCTGAACTTAAGTTTCTTTGCCTTGTTGAAAAGTAATTGTTGTCATTTAATTTGTTTTCTTGACAGTTTTGGTTAACTCTGATTTTTTTTAAGTTGTTTGAGTAATTAATTTTTCTTCTTTTACTTTTGGTTTGGTTAACTATTTAAATTTTTGTTTAGTTAATATTTTTCTTAACTTGGTTGCTTAATGTTTAATCTCTTCTTAAGTTGACCCTTAAGTTTAATTTTTTTTAAAGTTCTTTTAAAGTTTTGTTTACACAAGTTGGTGTTTAAAGTTTTAATTAAGTTTTTAATGTGCCCCCTTTTCTGCTAAATTTGGGATCCATATTTTCTGACTATGGTGGTCGTTTTGGTGTTGTGGAAAACATAAAATTTTTCCTACTTGATCATTATATTTTACTTGAAGTAATTTTTTATTTTCTTACTATGGTGGTCGTGTTTGGTGTTGTAAAAAACTTAAGAAATTTATCTATGTGATTATTATATTTTAATTGAAGTACTTTTCTCCAGTCTCATTAATTAGCATTTAAAGAACAAATCTTTTAATTCTTTCGAAAACCTTTGCCTTTTGGGGAATCAAGATTTATGATTTTGTTTTCCATTTCTTCACCCGCCAGACAGTGGTCTGGAAGCATCTGTCATCAATGGAAACTTTTGCACCCTGCCAGAGAGGGTAAATTCAACACAGAGTACCATACGCCAAGGTCGAGGGGACGGGGCGATTTCCTTACTTGCAGGCTTTTTCAGCATTGGATTGGGACCCCTCGACGAGGCTAGTTCCGCTGGCAGGTTCGTTGACTTTGGTGAATCAGCGATTATTCGCCAATTTCAGGAGTTCGAACTACATGGCTTCACCTTCCTGTGTGCTTTTTCCCCCTGGGGTTGCCGGGCTATTGGCCTGTCTTGTACCATCTAGGATCGCCAACCGAGATTTGGCGAAAGGAGGAAAAAGGCTTGAAGCGAGCTACGAGGGAGACGGAGAGACGCGGCGGACGACGAGAAAGGTACGATCTGAAGGTGTCTCGAGAGTAGCTGTCTGCGTTATCATAGAACGAACGATGTCAGAAGAAATGGATGAGTGAAGGCACCTATGGAGGGCGACGCAAATGTCAAAATCATTTCTTAACTAATTATTTTCTTTTCTCTCCTTATAGAAAGCAAGTGAAATGGCAAACACCGAAACTTTTGTTGACGTCTACTGCCATGATTCTGTATCTACGTATCGGCATGTACCCTTACCATTGTCAAATTCGGTATGAAAATTTTTTTTTTATTTTGTTTCTTCACCACCCCCACCTATGTAAAAATTTGTATTCAGTCAGTCATCTCTTAATAAATCCTATATTTAATTTTAACTTCTCTTGTAATGTTTTCCCTTTTTAATTTAGAACACTGGACCCAATAGTATTTTAAGTATCACAACGCATAAATTTAATTACACTGTTGGAGTATCTGGTCACTATTTACTGTCTATTTGAACACAGGTTTTACAATATATATGTTGTTTATCATGTATGTCACAGACTTTTACACTCATGCAATTTTGTTTTATTCATGTGATTTAGAACTGTTATCCAAATTTTGACTTTCATTTGATATTGAACTTAAAACTTAAACACTTAAGTTAGAAACTCCAACACAGTTTTTCGCCCCTCACTCCCATTGCCGTCAGTTCTGTTTGCAGGATGTGACTAAAATTTTGAGTAACTTTCCTCGCACTCTTCAAGAAGATTTTTGATTGATGCAAAATTTACTATTAACTCAAGGTTTATGATTAAATAAAAATAAAAAATAAAAAAATAGAAAACTTCGTAATTATTACACAACCGTATTGAGTAGGCTTTCAATTTTAAAATTTAGTTTGCAATCACAAATTCAGTAGAACGTTGCTTTCGTGGAATGCTTTGCAAATTTTCTCTCAAACACTGATATGAATATCACGTTAATCATTTTCATAAAATTAAATATATTCTAAGGCAAATGAATTCTATCATAAAACAAATTTCTCGCTGAAAAATAGGGCTGTGCTTCATTTTTTCTTTTTTATTCCTCTCACGATTAATATTTTACATGTCAAGTGTCAGATAAATACATTTGTAAGAGTTGTGGTCGTAAAACAATTTTATCACAATACTGTTATCAAACTTTATTATATTTAATTGTCCAAGATATTGAAAGTATCATTTAAATTGAAAGTATTACTTAACTTTAAATACATCATAACATTAAATTCTCAGTGAAATGAAAACTTTCCTTGTGTTGCCTTCAGAAATGGATTTTGTTATTAGTCTGGTATATAGTAAATTTAATATGTCAATTTAAATATTCATGAAAAGATCTTAATAATATAAATAATGCAAACAAATGTCGCATTATCAGCATTAGTAGTCAATGTCAACAATAAATGGTTTCTATCCGAATCATTATTTTATTGATTCTAAAAATAACATCAATAACCGGTTCAGATTTTATAGAAAAGCGTTTTCAGCATATCGAATATTATTGCCTTCTTCAGCTGTTATTAAATGAAAGACAAGGGCCACAATAGAAGGAGAGGTTGAAGAATTTTCGAGAACATTTCATAGTACTAACTATGGCCCAACACGCGATGATTATTCATGAGGTTTTCGGCAATCTAAACGTAAGATTAGCAGCAATGAAATAAATAGCAATAGATAAAAATGGAATGAATGGAATATAAACGTTAAACAATTTTATCACAATTATTAAATAATTGATAATTATTTATTTATTTTATCAATTATAGTATTACATATCGCTCATGAGCTGCAGTACTGGCACAATTAGAAAGCCGTGAATTTCGAGTTATGACTGTTTTCAACATTGTAACATTATCTTCTTTGCAGCAGCTGCACTGGCACATATTTTAGTTTAGCAACGCCAACAGATGATTGATTGTAGTATCTTTCTTGCATTCTCTGGTTTCTTGTTCATCCTGCGTGCAATATTGACCTTTCTGAGTTTGCGCCAGACGATTTACAGATTAAAGATTCTCACACATCAGGCAGGTCAAAATTTTATTGTAAATACTAACAATGACACTGCACACTTTGTAGAGACATTGGGTTAATTACAAGCAGGAGAGATGAAAAATATGCATTGCCTTCGCCGGGGATCGAACCACGGACCTCTGAAATACCGGCTCAGTGTGCTGACCATTACACCACGAAGGCACGCTAAGAATGTAGGAGATATACCTTATAACTTCAACGCATTTCTATACTTAAAATCGAAAAATAGACGCTGGATTACTTCTTCTGTAGGACTTGTTTTACGTGAATTGAGTTGAAACTATCATGAAAGTAATTAAGATACAATAACAAGCCGAACAAACATTAGTTTAGAAGTCAAACACCAAAAATCAGCGTTATATTTTCAAATTTTCACAGGACTAGTTTCGATGGTTTTACCGAACCACCATCCTCAGCTGCAAAAGCGCAAATGAACGAGATAAGATATAATGATTAGATAAGATAAGATAAGATAAGAAAGCATGGACAGAAGACAAGCTACTGGCGCCATCTGTTGATGAAATCAGAAGTAAAACATAATTTCTTTAAGGGCTGAAGGCAAAAATGGAGTCGAATTAGGGTCGTTAACTAGAACAGAAAGATTATTTTAATGTGAAATGCCTCTAGAAAATCCAGTTCACCAATGGAAGATGTTTTTCGAATAATTTTGGCAGCAGAAAAATTGAAAGTGGGATTTCGGACCAACAATGTTGGGCAACAGAAGACTTCTGTGTTTCCTTTTTTCTAACATGTGCCTCATCTTCCTTAACGCGAAATTTTAAGACTATCTTAGTTTGATCAATGTAAATTAAACCGCACTGGCAAGGAATCCTGTAAACACTCCAGGAATTCATATCCGGAATGAGGTCCTTGAGTATGAAACTCGGAATTTTATTAATGGGAGAATGAACGACCCGAAAGTTAAATTTCTGTAAAATATGTGCAACTTTACAGTTAATTGGTGGAAAAAAAGGGAATGACAACAGAATTTTTATAATCTCATAAAACAAGAGTCTGCCTTTTGCTGTGTTGAGATGAGAATTTTTTAATTGCTTGATAAATAATGTTGAGTGAAATGCCCCTGTCAATAGCTATTGCTTTTAAATAATTTAGTTCTTCATCAAGGGATAGTTTGGAGGAGCAAACTTCAAGAGCACAGAAAACATAGGAATAAAATGAAGCTAACTTTTGTTTAGTCGGATGACATGATCGGAAGTGTGGTGGAAGGCAAACCGATGAAGGTTTACGGTAAACCGCAGTACTGAAGTTGGATGTGTTACGTGCGGCCAGAATGTCGAGAAACGGAAGAGAATTGCAAGTCTCAAGTTCAAAAGTGAACTGAATAGCAGGATAAATGGAATTCATTGTTCTAAGAACTTTATTTAAATCATCTTTATTGCCTTCAAACAGGGTAAAAGTATCGTCTACGTAGCGGAACCATACCGAGAATTTTAAAGTTTCAAACAATATTGATCAATAATAATGCATGTAGATATCAGCCAGGAAGGAACTGAGGGGGCTTCTCATGGCTAATCCCTCGGTTTGCTTGTAATATTAATTTTGGAAAACAAAATGCGTTTGTTTCAAACAGAGTTGAGTGAGAGAAATTAGCTCATCAATTTCGATGCAAGAGATATGAAATTCGCGAAGTCTGGTTTCTAGACATCTTAATGCACCCTACACTGGAATATTAGTGAATAATGATTTTACATCACAAGAAACCATGAATAAATTTCCAGGAGAAATGTTTTTAACCTTTTTTACAAACTATTAAATTTTTTATGGTGTAAATGTTATTGTCTAATAAAGTTGAAAATCTAGAAACTAAATATTTAGCTAACGGATACGATTTAGTACCTAAATTTGATACAATAGTGCGGAAAGGAATACCACTTTTATGAATTTTGTGAAGAGCATATAATCCGGCACAATTCGCAACAGATGAGATAAGTAAATGTTTTAAGTTGCTTGAAAGGATTTGTGAAGATTTGATCGCAGTTTTTATTTTTGCCAGGTCCGAAGGTAACGGAGCTTTAGGGATCGGATTATATGGTCCTTCGTTTAAGAGTTTAGTGACATTATCGATGCTTTCTTATCTTATATAATCATTATCTTATCTCTTTCATTTGTGCTTTTGCAGCTGAGGATGATGGTTCGATAAAACCATCGAAACTAGCCCTGTGAAAATTTGAAAATATAACGCTGATTTTTGCTGTTTAACTTCTAAATTAATATCATGAAAGTATTTAGACGCAGATGAAATATGTAATCCTTCCAGGAGCAATAGTGAAAGAAGCTTATGACAGCTTCTTGTAATATCTTAGAAAAAATTTGAAGATCGACAGAATTTAAACAATATCAATACAATACCAAGCTGTTATTTAGCATTTTACAGCATCTATAATTCGAGACATAAAAATAGGCTGTATTTTGAAACTTAAGTAAGAATCACAGTTTATTTTAGAGAAATTGTTTTACTTTCTTTTGTTGTTGTTATTGTTGTCGTATATGAGGTAAAGACTATTCAAACAGTGCTATAGCCGAAGATGACAGCCTTCGCAATTTGCATAATATTATCATCGTATATGCTTGATCTCGTACTGACTTAGCACTGAAACTAATAAGAATGCTACTTTATAACTTTGAAGCAAATGTGGCAATATGGTAATATTATTAACAAAATTTCTGGTGTCTAATTTTTCTTTCATTATTATGAGAATTCCAGTATATTTCAATATAATGGAAAAATTGGCAACTATATAATTTAATTAAATTTATTATTAAATAATGTTGATTTCGTAACATTTTATAATTATTATTATTAACAGAACTCTCATTAAGTTTTTAGGAATACTTACGTCTTAATCCATCATTTCAGTGTGTGATTTCTGCTTTTCAAAAACCAAAGAAAACTTTAAACTTTGTTATCTTTAAACTTAATTTTTTGTATTGTGCAGTATTGTAAACTGTGAACGATGTGATTTATAATATAAAATTTTAAGCATTAATTTCCAGAAAAATATATGCAAACCTGAAAGCATATAGTTAATATTTTGAATTTTTTGTGGGAGTGTTTGAAAAAAGCAGTGTTCCAAATAAATAACGCAATAAAACAAAAACCTTCATTTATTCACCAAGAATACCAAATCTAAGCAAAAGAAGAAAGCAAACCAGTATGCACTTGCTCACAATCATTTCCTATCAGAAACTGTTGGAAAATTGATAATTAAAAATAAATAAATAAAAAAGAATAACTTATTTAAACTTATTATTAACTTTATTAAGTTGAGCTTGTGCTCCGAAGATTTAATTAAATGCATTTTTAAACTAAGAATATTTTCTGTGTCTTAAAGAATTTCATATAAAAGATCCCCGGAATGAAGTTAAAATTAATTGAATTTTTTAAAAATTTAGATACCAGAACGTTAAACTTTTCAGAATATTTCAGTCTGTCGCATATTTCGATTAATATGCAAATGTATCTTATTCAACTTGAACGAATTTCGTAAAATGTGTTTAAAGTAATTTATTCGTTACATATTGAAATTTGGCGATTCTCGTTATAAAGCGAATTTTGTTTAATCTTATTACTACAGAAAACGTTTGCTTTATATGTCGCGTATTTCTTTCTATCAGCTAGCAGATTTTCTTGTTAGTTAAATTAAAAAGCAGTAGTGAATGAAAATCGCCAAAACGTTGTTTACAGTTCGTTTATATTTTATGTATTTATATATATATTTTTACGGAATATAGCCTTTATTCAGCAGTACCTTATTCCTGCAGGAAGAAATAGGAATGATATATTATAGTGCGTTGATAAAATGTTTACCAAGTTAAAAGCTTTTTGGAAGCTTTACTGAAATAAAATAGTTTACCACGCACATCTTTTTTTTATCGATTTCATTTCGAAAATACTTTAGTTATATTGCTTGTTTTATCGATTACAGTTTAATGCGTGAATTGCAGAAAGATATAGAGAAACGTATTTGAAAATGCATTTAAACATGAAAAGTGACAGATAATTATTTGAAACTTTTATTTATAACACATTTTATTTGTTTTTTAAGGTACATAGTTAGTTGCATTAAGTTGGGCATTAACTAGCGTCATTGGCCTTACTCGAATGCTGCTAAACATGGGTCTGTATGAATATTAGTAGTTTCTAGAAAGAGTTAGATCTTTAACTGAATGTTTATTTTACTTAGGCAAAGGATTTTCCCTGCTTGGCCAAACTCTGTCAAACATAGACAGTTTAAAAATCGTGCATGTTAAAGAAAGTCCGACATAAAATTACGATGCTTATGTTTATTTAATAAACTGATAATATAAATTAAAAAAAATTTCATAATGTAGAATACGTGCTTAATGTAGAATACATGCCTCTGACCATGAAAGCTGGCTACCATCCAACCATGAAAGCTGGGGGAGATCATGCCTAAATTGCGCTAGACGTTCTTCCTGAACTGAAGGAACTGATGTTCCTTTATTAATAAACAATTATAATTCTATTCACTTCATATTTGAGCTTCGTAAAATAGGCTTGCATCGATTTTTACATTTTTGTTCAGGGGAAGTTCTATTGAAAACGCCAGTGGGCAAGTAAATTTCCTGCAGGTAATTGTCATAACATATTACTGTTTCTTCAGGCATATACAGTTGACCATATAATATCTAGTAATGTGCGTTTGTTTTAATGTTAGGATCCTAAGTTTGAAAATAATGCAACGTCCCCTAAAGTCTAACTTTTTTTTCAAAATGCAAGGAAAAATAAAGCAGTATTAGTTAATTTATATCCTTCTTCAAAACACAACTTGGTATATGAAGAATTAATAAAGATTACATCAAAAGAAAGCTAGGATCTTATGCACACATTGCGAAGTAACCCTTATCCATGATTCGCGCTAAATTACGCTGCTTGGTAAGTATTTCACTGTTTAGGAGATAATAGTAAGTGCTCATGTTTATCACAAAATTCGAGGTCTGTTCAAACAAATGTGGAATTTATTAATCTTGAAATATATTTGTCGAAATTGCCATCATTGACTGCTATATATTCGGCCCAAAGCTGAAATTCCACTTTCGACATCGTCTTTAGAGCCACTTCTCTATTTCTTGACGAGAAAATAAAAATTTTCTTACGGAGTTATGTCCAGGCTATGCGGAAGATGGGCTCCTATTAGATCTTATTTTGAGCCATGTATTGTACAACAGTGTTGGAAATGTAAGACTATGCAGTATCCTGAGGTAAACAATAGATACATATAGTTATGGGTTATAGTTATATAATTAGGGAGTGTTTTTCAGCAAGTTCAGTCAGAAATTTCAAAATGATCATGGATTAATTTAACAATAACAGTTGTATGCTCAGCTGTATGCAATCCATGATATTCAAATGAATTAATATCCCCTTGAATTTACACCTTTGACCTTCTTTGAAGAAGAAATGTCTTTGCTTACCTATTTGCCTTCAGGTTTGTCGTGATGTTGTTGATATGTGTCAATAATTTAATAATGGATATTAAGCACAACTCAGTATTCTATGTTAACAAAGTCTGAGGTCTTTCCTAATGCCCATCTTCCCGCACTTTCTTCTGCTCACGAAATCAACAATCTTGACATCCATTTGACACGAAAATGCGGAACGGGGAATGAGCTACGATGGGAAATGTGGTAACATATCCATCAGTGTATTAGCTGTTATTCACAACCATTTAGAGCAATGGCTGTCAGTGTTATTATTACAATGTCAATTCGCTGTGCCTGGAAGAATATGCTCGCTGAAAAACGAAAGATGCTCTTTTAAATTCTGTGAAAGACTGAAATACTGTTAATACATGAAACCAATTTCGTTAAGTTCTTATTAAAACATTTCATATGTCTTTGCATATAAATAACAAACTACAAAACGTTTGAATCATTAAAACGTTTGAACGATACAAATTGAACGATATACTTAATAATTTTAAAAAGTTGCCATTTATCAACTCCCATTATGGGGTCGCTCAATAAACAAGTTAAAATACTTGGAGATTGAATTTTCCCACAAATGCCATTCAATGATATTTACTAGTGTTTAATATTTAATTTGTAATTCTGTTACAATTCTTATGCAGGAAAACAATTTTCACACCAATAATTTATAAGTTTAAAAATGTTAAAATTGCGTTACTATTGTGAAGTTTTATTGTTTTGAAATTCTAATTTAATAATAATACCAGAAAAACTCATCAAACTAAAAAGATTTGAAATTTGAATTTAGACTACTGCTACGAGTCGGCTATGTGGCAAGACTGAAGTCTGCCAGAGTTTTCTAGAACAAGAATTCTGTAAGATTAATTGAAAAGACATTTTCGGGGGAGACAAGGATAATACTGATCAATACTCTTTACAGTATTCTAATCAAAAATGCTTAGTCTATTAATATCAGAAAATTTTCTCAAAATTACTATATTTTATTTTTAGTTAAGTTCAAATATAAACGCTTTTCAATTTGCACATGGTTTCTGAATATGATAATCAACATTAAAAGTGAATATGTCAGTCAACGTTTTGTGTGCGAGAGTAGCAGATTTTTTATTACGAGAATTTTCTAAATATATATATAGGGACTGCAGAAAATATATAACAAGGCTTGCGAAAATAAAAGAAAGCTAAGGACTTTTGAGAGCGTGGTGTATCTATATATATATTTGTATAAAATAATTTATTACCCTTTCGAAACTTTAATGTTACGCTGTACGGAGTGTTAGCTTGCAAATCAAAATCTTCGAATTCCAATTTATATTCAAAACTCTTCTTTTATTTAGTTTAATTATGCTTTAAAATGCCAATTTTTCTCAGGAATTGTATTATTATTCTGTTTTTTTATTTCGATTTTACAACCTTTCTATGTTTTAATACATCTTTCTAATACAAGTTCATTAAATTTTACAGATTTTTCATGTTTTTATTTTATATTTATCATTTCCTTTAATCTCCTTTAGTTTAGTTTAAATTTGAAATCATTATTGCTTCTCCATACTTCCTGCTTAAACAAATATTAAATTTTACCAATTTTTTAAATAATATTATCAGTATTTCATTATTCTATTTTCAAAAAACATTTCGTCAATATAAGAATTTTTTCAAAATTATTTTGTTTTACGTGCTTTTTACTTTCTTCCAACTCCTGATTCTTTTAATTTTTGAGTTCTTACCATCTCGAAAATTTATTTAACAAAAAACTGTATTCATATAATTTATTTCTGAATAATAAAAAAAGAAATTACTAACTTGATATGCATTTAAATCACATAGTTTACAAGGAATAAAGAAAAGCGTTACCTTTTGTTGGATCCAACTATATCTATGCCCAATCAGCTCCAACAATGTAATGCAAAATTCGTACTTACTCAAAGAGTTGCAGTTTAGCAGTTTATAAATTTTGTATCTATATTTTTAAAATATATAATCTAGAAACTTGACACTTTTGACGCCTTTATTAAGAGAAAAAATCAATATGTGTCCTTAGTTAATGAAGAACGTTTTCTAAGACTTAGAAAGAGTTTCCCTTTCAAAACAGTTCTTTTCTAAGTCTTTTTAAACATGAGAATTTTTCTATACAGAACAAACAGATTGTCTCAAAATTACCACCTAATAAAATTTAGAGTAATTCTCAATTCTTTCTTAGTTCATCAGTGGCCGAATGATCTTTCTTAAGGTTAGTTTTCTCAAACATTGCTAAAAACTGCTCAAAGAAATGAAAAAATGAGTAATTTTGAAATATTCTTGGTAGCAATTTAGAAAATTGTTTCCAATTCTGAGAACAGAAATAATCAAATACTCGTATTTATTTTTTCAGAAATAAAGAACTGTTTTATTATGATAGACAAACGTAAGTGGAAGAGGTAAAATGCGAAATACAGAAAAAGGGAAATAAAAATTAAGAAGAAACTGAAATACGTCAGTACCAAAGAGTGTAGCTGAGAATATTTAATTAAAACATGAAAGAAAAATGTCTGTTTTTGAATTAAAGAATATTGTTTAGAACAAGGCTAAAATATACTAGACAACATAAGCAAATAAATTAAGATTAAAAACGAGAAAGAAAATACATGTACAGACAAAGGGAGAAAAACGTTTAAGAGAGAAGTTTAGGAATAACATCAACTAAGCTGGAATAATGAAATAAATAATTTTTATATTAGGCTGCCAATTTATATTAAGCACGAAATGAGTAAAGGAAAACAAACCTAAGTAGCAATAATAAATAAAAATGTTAAAAATAATATTATAACGCAACATCAAACTTTAAACGAAAAACTGCCTATTATAAAAAAGTTTATAAGAATATTAAGAAGCACAAATAATATTTTACTTCCATTTCAATGAATTGAGGTAAGAATTTTTGCTGGGCAAAAAACTCTGATAGGAAATTACAAATACGTAAACGTCAAATAAAAAAAAGTTATGCTCAGTATTAAATTATTTTACATACAAAAATGAAGTGGGAAAAAACAGATTCGTGTAAAGAAAAATTTCAGCATTATTAATTTTATACTGAAAGTAACTGAAAAAAAACTGAAAGTAAATCAATTATATTGATAAAGGGTTATTTGAGAATTAAGAGGTGTTAAGAAATAAATAGAAATTAGGGCATAAAATCAAGTACAAAAATTACCAATATTAAAGTTTAATAAAATAAATCAATATACAGGTAAATAAGCAAGGCTATTAGGAAATAAAAAATAACAAGCAAATAAAATAATAACGAATAGTAATTAATCGTATAGGTAAGATAACATGAAATATAAAATGAAACCAATAGTTACAGGTAAGAAATCAACCATAAAGAACGAAGCGAAACTGAAGGAAACAAAATTAAAACAAATTAGATAATAAATGAAATTTTAAAAGGTTTCAAATACTTGTTAATATTAAATAAATCAAAATACTGATAATTTATGTGTAACATCCTTTTTCTATTTTGAAAAGCAGTGTTTAAGTATTTCTAGAAGCTCATTTGTCTTTTGCAAAATAAAAGCTCCGGATTAAAGTGTGTTTGTAATGTAAATATTATTAAAATAAACGCGTCCAAAATTGATGATAAATATTAAAAAAAAATTGGAACAATTACAAAATTCAATGTCTTATAAAAGTATATTTAAATTAAAATAAATCATAGAAGAAGGATAAAAAACTATTTTTAATGAAAGATGAACAAAAGGAATAAAAGTATTAGAAAATACATCCGATTTAAGGATAAGCCATATATGTAGATATTACGTAATAGTTTATCGGGGGGGGGGGAACAAAAAAAAACAAGTAAAAGACCTGTTACATCAATCGTGAACTGCTGGCATAAAAGAACGCAGAGCTATCTTATACAGTGACGAAACACTGGTATTCAGGTGTTGCCACTTAACCTAACAGAGCGGTTATTGGAAGTAACGGAACAGAAAACATGTTAGAAACTTAATCATTCAGCACTAATATCTTTGTTGTTTCAGAAGAAGAGAAGCTTATACAGCAAAGAAGATGGAAACAAGAAAATTTTCTTGTATACTGTAAACTTGTATACTATAAACTATGATAGTCAATAACAAAACTGTAAAGAGTGAAAAGTCATATAGCTACTTCCTCCATACAAATGGAAGTATAAAAACTCTTTATCCCCTTCCTAAATTTTTCAAAATGTGCAAGTCTTTGCCTTAATCAGCTTTGTATGTATTTTACGAAAGTTTAACTTTCTTGTCGCTTTTTACTCCTATTAATAAAATTCGCAGGCTGATGCTTGAAAATCCATTCTGGATGTAAACTCTGGTACATCTATATTATTCCTTGACACAGCCATTTAATATGCTTTGGTCAAATAAGAAGAGTTTTGAAGTTTGGCTCTAAGATAAATGAGAATTTAGTGTGAAAGAAAGAAGCACACAAATTCTCTACTGCCAATTATTAGTCGTTTCCTGCAATTAAATTCATTAAATAAATAAATAAGTATAAAATGGAGTCTTCCATTGGCAAATTATTTCTTCTAGAGACGTTTCACATCGGACAAAGTCTAATTAATTGAGAAAAGTCTCGGTTCTAATTAATGTTCGACATACTAATCTCTTTTTACCGTAAGCGCGTTAAGAAGTTGTTTCTTAACTGTATTTCAGTCTCTTTTCGATCAATAGATGGAGACAATGTCTTCATATTCAGTCATTAAGCTAGAACATTCTCGAATGTTTTTCTTTTGTTCTCACATAACGCGCATAAATCTTTGATCATTTTCACACTATATGGAGCGCACTTTATAAAGAGAGATGGAAGACCTTTGGATCCCGATTCCCGGCGTGCTCTCCCTCAAAACTGAATTGGAACGGGCAAAATAATTCTACTACCTATATAGTGCCAACTACTCTTGTACGCAATTGTCTCTTGTTCTAGACTCCTACTGGCTATTGCTAACAACAGGCGCAATCTTGTACTCCTCGCCGCGATACAATTCATGGGCATTTTTTGATTAGGTCAGACTGCAGAGTCATTAGGATATTTTTTTTTTGAGCTCACTTCTGATAAATTCAGATAACTTTTCGCTCTACATCGGAAGAAACCAGAAAGTACTTGGCGTGATTTCTACTTTGAACTGACCAGTTATTTTGAAAACTGGCTTAGAGAATTAAACATTACAAAATTTGATGATTTGAAGCAACGCATTATAGCTGACCAATTGAAAAAGAGAGTTTCTCAAGAAATAAGGGATCACTTTTTCGACATTTGGCTGAACTCGCCTGCAGAATTAGAAGAAAAGTTTGACACTTATAATTGTTTACATAACAATCAAAGCAAAGTTGCAATCTCAGCAACTCGAAAGAAAACTTCAATCGGAAGGTGGTATCCCAAAATGCACACCAGTGAAGAAGATCTATACCAATGCAACAGATAAACCAACCCTCTGTTGCTATGAGTGTGGCAATTAGGGGTTTACTAAATCAAAATGCCCAGATTGTCAGCACTCCACGAGTTCAGCCTCAGCTCGTTTTGACAATACTTGTATACAAAAGTTAGGCAACACTAAGGTAACTGCAGTGATGAATATATCCATCAATGGAATATATGGCACAGCTTGTGCGGATTGTGGAGCAAGTCATTCAATCTCTGGAAAAAAAACTCTACCAAATGTTAAAAGTAGATGGGGTAAAATTCGAGAAATCCTATTGCACTGCTTGTCTCGCTGACAGCAGCCAAACAACGAAAGATGTTTACACAATTTCTGTGAAACTTGTCCTTGAAGGACGGACCTTCCCTTTGAATTGATAGTTCTTCCTGATGCTACAGGTAATCGAACACTGCTTGGAGAAAACTTCCTAAAAGAAGCTGGAGTAGTTCTAAATATTCGTGACCAAAAGTGGTTTTTTGGTGACAATCCAAATACACTGGTGTGCAAAACTTAAGCAACAGCAGGGGTTTTTGTCACAACTCCACGAGAAATCAACTGAGAGACATGAAATGCAGAAATGCGGGAGAGTATTATGCACGTAAAGGATGACGAAAGCCTCGTAGCTGAAAAAGGAATGCAATGCATACGGTATGCAATCAAACAAAAACAAGCTTTATTGAACGCATAGTATCGTGACTCATGATTGTCTATCCAAGAGGAAGAACAACAAGCAGATGTTCCTTAATATGGGATATGCCCTCCCCTCACTGCAATGGTTGCTTCGCACCGTCTCCGGATACTCAGAACCAGCTCGTGCAACATTTCTTGCGGTAGGAGTGTCCATTCCTCAATCAGCATCTGTTTGAGTTGTTGGGCGTTCTCCGGAGGATGTAAGCGTGCTGCAGTGCGTCTCCCCAAAGCATCCCACACATGTTCGATGAGATTTAAATCTCGGGAGTAGGCTGCCCAATCCATTCGAGTGATATTTTCACTTTTCAAAAGCTCCTCAACAGCAAGAGTCCGATGTGGCCGTGCATTGTCATCCATAAATATTAACACGACTCCATTGATCAGTTGTCCAGTTTTTGTGCTCTCTGCATCTGGTGGCCAACTTTCAACGGGAGTCAGCGTTCAGGACGGTGGGCGAATAGGCCCCCTTTGTGAAGGCGTCTGGCCACAGTAAACCGCGACACTTGTCGCCCCGTTGCTGCACAGAGTTCCTGAGCAATGGCGCTTGCTGACTGCTGTCGGCCTCTTTTCGCCTGCAGGACGATATATCGGTCATTCGCTGCAGATGTCGTCCTCGGGCGGCCACCACCAACCTCTCTAACAACTGTACCTGTGGTTCGGAACGCTTTCCAAGCGCGCGAAACGACACTTTTGTTGATTCCGAAATCTGCAGCTACACTGGTGACAGTACGCCCCACCTCCAGCTTTCCGATCATTCTTCCACGCGTGAATTCGTCCAGGTGATTTCTTTTAGCCATATTTCACGAACTGACTCACTGACACTTGCAGCGAATATGTTGAATTGCGTCTCCGTCCTTCCTTTTATTCTACTGTTGAGCTGCGCGCGCCGACATCACGCGTTTTGTGTACTCTCACGTCGCCTCTGACGTTTAGTTCCAGATATTTACATACGCATGACGTTTCTAGTGACTTATTTGTTCATTGTACTGATCTCCAGACCTCCTTTTCTGCAATTTCATGGCTATCTGCTAAATTTTTACACTGTTGCTTAAGTTTTGCACACCAGTGTAAATACTTTCCGTTTGCTGAAAGTGTTCAAGTCGAATCCTGTGACATGTTAACAAATCCTTGCCTACTACGTCCAGACGAAGGTGAAAATCTAACTGAAGAGCAGCGAAAACGATTGAATGCGTTATTAGAAAAATACGAAACTAAGTTCTCTCCGGGGGGGGGGGAAATCCAGCTCCTTACATCGAGCATCGAATTGATATAGGTGACTCACCTCCAATGGCTACAATCCATTTAAGACTATCTCCAGCAAGAAAGGATATTTTGAAGAAAGAAATCGATGCACTTTTTGCATCAGGCATAATCGAAGAGTGCGATTCACCATGCGCAGCACCCGTTGTTTTAGTTCCCAAGCCGAACGGTGACTTCGATTATGTATTGACTACAGGAAACTGAATTCTGTGACTAAGTCTGATCCACACCCGCTGCCTCGTATGGATGAACTTCTTCATAATGCAAAGCAAACTAGATACATGTCTACCACAGACTTAAAAGCAGGTTATCACCAGGTTAAGATGTACCCTTCAGACAAAGACAAAACTGCCTTTGTACGTCAGTTTTGAGTTTATAGATTCGCCAGGATGTGTTTCGGATTGAAGACGACAGCACCCACCTTCCAAAGATTAATGAATATTTTCCGGAATGGATTAAAAGTCAACACTCCAATCGAAACAAATGTCATTTTGCCTGTTCTAAAGTGAAATATCTTGGGCATTATATCACAAGTTCTGGAATTGAAGTAGACCCTGCCAAAGTAAAAGTCATTCAACAAATTCCCTCACCAAAGAATGAGAAGCAAGTACAGAATTTTCTCCACACTTGCTGCTGGTATCGACTCTACATTCCTAATTTTGCAGAGATCGCAAGACCATTGAGTAATCTCACGAAGAAGCACTCCATTTGGAAATGGGGACAGGAAGAACAAACTGCATTTCTATTCCTAAAAAAAAGCTTGACTTGTCCACCCATTTTAAAACAAGTAGATGAGACTAAACCTTTTGCTCTCAGAAAGGAAACCTCAAATTACGCACTGGGTGCTGTCCTTATCCAAGGACAAGAACAAGAAGAACACGCAATTGAGTACGCAAGTCGGCTGTTAACGTCATCCGAAAGAAACTATTCGACCACAAAGCGTGAAAGGCTTGCAGTTTTATGGGCATTAGAAAAGTTTCGTGGATCGTTTCGTGGAAGAATCTAGAATAACTGTAGCGACGAATCACCAACCGCTAAAATGGTTGTTGACCATAAAGTCACCGACCGGTAGACATGCACGTTGGGCTCTCCAAATTCAGTCTTACGACGTAGAGGTACAATACATACCAGGAAAGTCGAATGTTATCGCTGACATGCTATCTCGCCCTACCTGTGAACACAAGGAGCTCTCCTGTGATTTGTACACGGTAACTGTTGATCTGCCCACCAGAAAAGTGACATTCGAGCAGAGCAATTAAAGAAATCTCTAATGAAACTAAGTCTATCCGCTTAAGGAAAGAGGAAGACCAAGAAGAATATTTCAAAAAAGAACCAGCCACACAATATGGAAAACAATTGGTATGTTATTTAAGCAAAAGTCCGATTTTGTGTAATAATACCTATGTTAAGACAATTCTATAAATCTAATATATATTCTAAGGCGCGCTTTCGAGACATGAAAAACGCAATTTGAATTTCGTCAATTGTCCCAGTAGAACGGGAGATATAAAGCAGTCCCCCACCTTTTTTTTCGCAGTGTACGTTGCATTTTTAAACAATAGATAAGTTTACAAATAACTGGAGTTGGCAGGGTTTCTGGAATTGGCAAGGCATACGAGGGCTATCTGCCTAAACAGACAGATTTCGTGAAAAACTGCCTAAGGAAAACTGGCCCTTATTCACTTTAGATATGGGGAAAACTACAAGAAACCAAACATAGAGCCAACCTATGCCCTTGGGTTCGAATAAAAAATGAATTGCCAGCATTGAGAGGTCTTAATGTTTTGAAAATTTAGAAAGTGAAAGAACAAATAATTTTAACGGTTAGTTAAAACATTAATGGGAATTTGAAAATGCGAAGTTCAAGGTTTAAATGAATAAATATAATATCTGGGATATGCTGTATACTTTCACGCATATTTCTGAATTAGATTTGAACACGGTTATTTCAGTCATACCACTATACAATTTAAATGCAAATATGCAATTTTTATTGCTGTACCTATATATCAGTTTAGTATTTCAAAATTATATTTTCATGATTTTTTTTCAACAATAAATAAAATTTAATAAATATTTTTAGTTTTCGTATTGAAAATGTTTAAATGTTTCAGTCATTTAATATCACTTCCTTTTAATCATAGTCCATATTTTCTGCGCAGTGCAATCAGATTGTCTATCTTATCAAATATTAATGCTAATATCTCATTTTTAATGAATTTCACGATACCGCCTGTCTTACTAAATCACTTGGTAAAATCCATCAAAATAATGGATGCTTGAAGTGTTTTAATGAGATTATTAGGATCATCATATCTTTCCATGGGATTTTATTAGCTCTCGTAATGTGTTCCTTACGAAACGCATTTTTACATACTATTTAATATTTCGTTGCTTTCATGACAAAGATTATTTCGAATTTAGTCATCTCAATCTTTATCTGCTACACGTTTTCACTTGAGAAGGTAATGAGAGTTTCTTTCCCATTTCTTGGCATTCAAAATTTTATAATGTGACAAGTAATAATTTTCAGTAAACTAATTGTGTCCTTAAAACTCCGCATTTGAAGAAACACTTATTTATGAACATATGCCTAAGTAGAAAACTCATAAAACACATGAGAACACATTGCATTAATATATGATACTCTATACATTCATGACTGCATATAAATATAAGCATGTTCAGGGATAAAGGACCTATATTGAAAAGCACTCACCTGTCTGCTATCATTGTCGTGTATGGTATGAAAAATAGCTGTAATAAACAGTGTTAACATACCTTGTAGGGCATTTTCTCCTTTCAAAGAGCCGTTTTCGTGGTGTAATTAGAAGTACGTCCGGATTGCGATCAAGATGCCATGATTTCGAATTCTGGCGACAGCATTTCGGATTGCTTCGAGTTTTTGGCTTTGAAAAGTTCTAAAAGACTCCACAGTCTCGCCTGATCTAAAATGTAGTGAACGAAGGGGGAGAAGCAGTAAGATATTTTCTAGTTCCTTGCTGCGTGTCTTTCGTGGTGTAACAACTATCATACTCAGCTAGAAATCGGAATATCCAGCTAGAATCGGATTTCGAATCCTGGCAAGGGTACTGCACATTTTTATGTTTCCAGCTTCGACAAACCTAATGCTTTTATAATTTGAGGTACAGACCGAAACATGGGAAAGGCTCGAAATAATATACTTTACAATAATTCTCCCTAAAATAGCAGGCCAGTGTACTGATATCGCTTTCTAATGTAAGACTGAAAACTGTGCATGTTCGTTGCTTGATAGTTCCATGCAGTCACGCGTATAAGATACACAAATGCTCGAATGAAATGACAAAATGAAGACCGATATCCCGAAGAAGAAAGGTTTTGCTTCCTCTAATTCAACAGCAGTATAAGACATTATAAGGTGTTTCTCCCTTTTTCGCATGCCTTCGTAGAGTAGTGTTCAGCACGCTCGACATGAATTCGAGAGGTCCGTGGTTCGAGTCCCGGCGAGGGCACTGCTCATTCTTTCCATCTCCTACTACAAAATAGTTTAATAATTCTACAACTGTCACCCGGACTAAAAACAAGTGGTGGATGATGATTCTCCATCACCACGAGTTGGCGATTGGGGTCCTAATACCCATTCGCCCTTTAAAAATGGTAGTATATAAGGTAATTCTCCCGCTTTCTTTGCATGCCTTCGTAGTGTAGCAGTCAGCATGTTCGAAGCGTAACCGAGAGGTCCGTGGTTTGATTCCCGGCGAAGGCGTTGCTCATTTTTCATCACTCTTGCTTCCGAAATAAACTTATGTCTCTATACTGGCGCCCGAACTAAAAGGTGGTGGATGATGATTCTCTAGGATTTGGCGATTGGGTCCCCTGATCCCCAGTCGCCCTTTAAAAGGGGGGAGTATATAAGGTATTTCTTTTTTCTTCGCATGCTCTCGAGGTGTAGTAGTCAGCACGATCGACGTAACCAAGAGGTCCATGGTTCGATTCCCGGCGAAGATGTTGCTCAATTTTCATTTTTCTGCTTCCAAAGCAATCCTAATGACTCTACAACATCATTATATCCTTAGATAATGTAATAAAGGAAAACCAGCGCATCACATCTAAGAACATGGCATCCTTCTGAATATCAGTTTTTGATCAGCCGAATACATCATTCATAATCAGCTGAAGTTCTTCAAAATATATTGTTACGGATTTCATATTTATTTGGCTATTTATTTAAATTGTAATTAAAATTGGTTTATTTTCCCGTGCAACGCAGACGATTTTTGAAGAGAAAGCTACGTCGGAAAAAAAGAAAAAGAAAAGAGTGCGTGCATTTAATATTTAATAAATAAATATCTCGTAATTACTGTTGCCATCTAGAAAAATCGAGATTGTTCTAGTGATTAATTAAAAAGCTTATAAAAGCTGAATTGAAACACCTCATCTAAGTTGCTGTTGTAGTTGTAGCTGTTTAAAGCGAACTGCTGTTTATTTACTTAATGCTGTGATTGATTGTAGCGAATTCGCTGTGAGATTGGATTAACTTTATCTGTTTTGAAGTGAATTCTGTTTAACGTTTAAGATATTGTTATATTATACTAATATCTCTGAAGAAATATTTCAGCATTTTGATTTGTTTCTTGTGGAAAGAATAAATTTTTATTAACTTTTCAATCACTTTTGCATTCAATATATAACGAACCCGTTCGCACTCAATAACTATTGGGGTCAAGAGTGGGGTTTTTCGAATGGCACTTACACGAGCGATGGAAGAACAATTAAGACAATTTATGGCAGCCTTTGCTGCATTTAAAGAAGAAATTAAAGCTGGCCATGATTTTGTTAAAGAAAAGATGGAAGCTTGACAAGAAGAGATGAAAGCTGGTCAAGCATCTGTTAAAGATGAGATGAAGACTGATCAGGAATCTGTTAAGGAAGAAATGAAGGCTGTTCAAGAAAAGATGGAGTAATCTGTTAAGGAAGAAATGAAGGCTGTTCAAGAAAAGATGGAGGAATCGGTTAAGGAAGAAATGAAGGCCGTTCAAGCAAAGATTGAAGCAGGTCAAGAGGAAATGAAAAAGGAAATTGCCAGCGTAATAGAAAATAAATTTGAGGCTATAGAAGGCAGAATTGACGCTGTTGAAAATAAAGTTGAACACATTGAAGAAAGATTTTCTTCTGTAAACGAACAAGTAGAAGGAGGAGTTTCTGCTGTGGAGCAACGAATCGAAGGAAGAATCTCTGCCGTTCAAAAACAAATCGAACAACAAATTGATGACAAAGTTTCTGCAGTTGCGAAAGAAGTTGATACTTTAAAGAAATTCGTAGCGGAAGAAGCAATTCGGATAGTTTCAAATTTCTACCCATGCCTGCTCGCCTCTCTCTGAAGCTATCCACATATCATGGGAAGACCTCTTGGGAAGTGTATAAGACACAATTTTCTATAGTGGCGGTTGCGAATGGATGGGATTCCCAAACTAAGGCCTGCCATCTAGCCGCTTAACAGAGAGTAGACGCGGCGGATATCCTGCAGACTCTTCCCGAAAACCAGAGGCTAGACTTCGAAGCTCTGTCCGGCGCTTTGGAGCTGCGTTTTGGAGAAAAGTGTTTAAAAGATTATAGCAGGCTTCAGTTAAAATCCCGTCAACAGAAGCCAACGGAAACACTACAGAAGCTCGCCACGGATGTTGAAAGGCTGTCCCACCTCGCCTTTTCGGAGTCCCGAAAGAAACAAGGAAAATCCTGTCCCTGCAATACTTCATCGACGGCATCCGGGATCCTGAAATACAGAAAGCACTGAGAATGGCGGATGTCAAGGACTTGAAAAGCGCTCTAGTGTACACCATGAAATTCGAGGCAGCACAGCAAGCCACTCGTACAGACTGCCACCCAATCACAGCTTCTGACATACAAGAACCAGTGGATCAAATGACTGCTCGCCTTGACGATTTAACCAGAAACGTAAATGCCTTGACACGAAATATTGGTGACAAGAAACCAATCGTCAAGTGCTGGAACTGCAGTGCTGAAGGTCACATTTGAAGAAACTGCAGAACACCCCAGGGACCGGATGTTAGGACCGCGCTTATCAAGAAGGAGGGAAATTAATTCGTGGCCATCTCGCGGAGCGAAGGTTGCCAGATAATGAAAAGCCGCAGTATAAAGCTCTTCAGAATTCTGCAGTGAGTGGCAGAAGAAACGGACTTTTCATCATGGGACACATCAGTGGATTATTTCCTTGTAATATGACGATAGACACGGGAGCCAATGTTACCATCATTTGAAAGGGTTTGGCTCAACAACTCGAAGGTAAACTTATCTGGACGCCGCTCTGCGTTACCCTCCAGACTGTGTCCGGCGAGAAGATCGATATAGAGGGGAAATTAAACGTTAACATTACGTTTGGAAGTACCGTTTACCATCACACGGCATATGTAGCAGAAATTAGACCCTTGCATACTCGGATTAGACTTTCTAAGGAAATACAAAATTTCCTTGAACTCTAAAAATAACGAACTGCATTCTGCAGTTGAGGACATAACCTTATCCGGGATTAATGATGAAGGAGTGAAATCTATCCACAAAATCATAGCTCAAGACTATATCACAATACCGGCAAGAACAGAAATTTTACTTCCTGGATCCATAGCCGAAAATAGAAATTTCCTCGACGGCGTTATGGAATATCCCAAGAATTGTAATAGCCCTAAAGAATACTAATAGCCTCAGCACTCGTCGACCTATCAGGGATCGTTATCCCGGTGAGAGTTGCCAATGTAACTAACAAAGCGAGAGTTATTAAGGAAGTGGTTGCAGAATGTACTCCAGTAACCAGCGTTGAAAGAAAAAGTAACAACTCCAAAACCGTGCCTTCAGACAACATTACATCGGAGTTATTGCAGAATGCGCAATTAAACAATGAAGAAACGAATGCTGCCGAGCGTCTCATTAAAGATCTTCAATATGCTTTCTCCCGCTTGTCTTCTGACGTTAGTCATAGTAGTTTGACACAACATAGAATCGATACTGGTGATCATCCACCAATCAAGCAACATGAAAGACGTCTACCAATTGCGAAACAGGAAGAGGCGCGAACACTTTTAAAGGACATGCAAGAAATCAATGTCATCGAGCCTTCAGCAAGTCCTTGGGCATCTCCCATTGTCCTGGGGAAGAAGAAAGACGGGTCAACCAGATTTTTCGTTGATTATTGCCAGTTGAACGAAGTTACGAAGAACGACAGTTACCCTCTTCCTAGAATTGACGACATTCTGGACTCTCTTTCTAGAAACAAGTGGTTCTCAACACTTGATTTAAAGAGTGGATATTGGAAGGTAGAAATACATCCTGATGACCGTGAAAAGACAGAGTTTACTACAGGACCTACAGGACAAGGAATTTGGCAGTTCAAGGTGATGCCGTTTGGACTACGTAATGCGCCGGCTACATTCGAACGCGGAATGGACACTGCTTTAAAAGGTCTTTTCTACGAAGCCTGTCTGATATACCTGGACGGCATCATCATCAACGGGAAGATTTTCGAAGAACATCTAGAGAATCTTATAAAGGATCTTCAGAAACTGAAAGAAGCCAATCTGAAGTTGAGTCCCGCTAAATGCAAATTATACAGACAGGAAGTGACTTACATCGGACATGTCATCTCTGCTGAAGGTGTGCGCACTGATCAGCAGTTAAAGACTGGAAACGTCCCGAAAATGTCCACCAGCTGAGAGGTTTTCTAGGACTTTGCACCTACTATAGGAGATACGTGAAGGATTTTTCTTCCATCGCAAGACCCCTTCACAAGCTGACAGAGAGCAAGTAAAAGCTCATGTGGACAAAAGAATGCGAGAATGCATTTAAGAACCTAAAGGAAGCTTTAACATCTGCTCCAATCCTAACGTATCCTCACCTAGACAGACCATCTATTCTCGACATGGACGAGAGTAATGAGAGTGTTGGCGCTGTTTTGTCCCAAGAAATAGAGGGCCTAGAAGGTGAAGTGGCTTACTGGAACAAGTGCATGTTTAAAACGGAGAAGAATTACTGTATCACCAGGAAAGTGTTGGTCGCAATAGTCAAAACCGTAGAACATTTAAATCATTATCCATACGGCAGAAAATTCCTGCTCCGCATGGATCACGCATCATAGGCCTGGCTTTTAAATTTCAAGAATCCTGAGGGTCAGATGGTCAGGTGGATACAGAGACTCCAGGAGTATGACATCACTATCCGTCATCGGAAGGGATCATCGCACGGAAACGCTGACGCCTTTTCTAGAAGACCTTGCCCAGAAAACTGCCGATACTGTTCCAGGGTCGAAGCTAAATACCAGCTGGTTAATTCAGTCTCACTACAAATTACAGCATCAACATCGGCTGAACCAGACCCATGGAGTGTCAATGAAATCAGGAAAGACCAACTGGAAGACCGTGACATTAAACCCATAATTGAGTTAATGGACACCTCAAACATCAAACCTACCTGGCAGGACATTTCGAGCAATAGTCTCACTACAAAACAATTTTGGGCTCTTGGACTCACTGCATATTCGAAACGGCGTCTTGTACCGAAAATTCGAATTGGATGATGGAAAAACATTCCGATGGCAGCTGCTACTCCCAAGATCCCGGATCTCGGACGTCCTTAAAGAACTACATAGCAGTCCTGCAGATAGTCACTTCGGAATAATGAAGACCTTGCAGAGAGTTCGGAAGCGTTTCTACTGGAATAATGCAAAGGATGACGTGCAAAATTGGTGCCGATCATGCGATGCCTGTGCAAGTCGGAAAGGACCGAAGGAACTCAGCCGAGGGAAGCTGCAAAGTTACAATGTAGGAGCACCTTTTGAACGTATCGCCTTTGACATCTTAGGACCTCTGCCACGAACTGCTGATGGCAACAAATACATCCTCGTTGTTACTGATTACTTCACCAAGTGGTCTGAAGCGTATTCTATTCCTGATCAAGAGGCTGTCACAGTAGCAGAGATGATGATACAGCAGTGGATTTCCAGGTTCAGGGTTCCTCTTCAGTTACATTCCGATCAGGGAAGGAATTTTACCTCGGCTGTAGTCAAGGAACTCTGCAAACTGCTCGGCATTGACAAAACCCAAACGACGCCTTTACTTCCCCAGTCGGACTTCATGGTAGAGAGGTTTAATCGAACCATCCTCAATAACCTCTCATTAGTGGTTTCCAGAAACCAACAGGACTGGGACAAGAAATTGCCACTATTTTTACTGGCTTACCGCATTGCTGTCCACGAGACTATCTCCTATTCCCCATCTCAGATGTTCTTCGGTCGTGACCTTCGTCTGCTATGTCATCTTTTGTTTGGTCGCCCTCTGGGTACGCCTTCATCGCCTGAGGAATACATTCAAGATCTCCTGGCCCAGTTTGAAGTGAGGTACAACTTTGCACGAGAGCGAGTCAACTTGGCGACAGAGAAGATGAAGACCCGCTGCGGCGCGAGAGCTACTGGACATCGTTTCAACGAAGGAGACAAGGTGTGGTTATGGAATCCGACTCGCAGAAAAGGACTTTCTCCAAAACTACCGTCATCTTGGGATGGTCCTAACACAGTCCTAAACAGGCTGAACGACGTCGTGGTTCGGATCCGTAAGTCATCGAACTCTAAACCTAAAGTCGTTCATTACGACAGATTAGTTCATTACTATGGCCATAGTACGTAATGTATATAATTGTAAATAGTAATGTAAATAGTATAAGACCATGGTCCTTTTTGTATTTGGTGTTTGATTTGTATTTTTTATTTGTATTTAGTATTTGACAGTATTTGAATTGTATTTAGCGTTTGATAGTATATGGTTTGCTGAAAGTTACTTACTGCAATTATTGTTTATTTTGTTATTATAGACGTAATGCGTTTTTTTGCATTGATGCCTTAGTTTTTAGTTTGGCTTCTTGTCAAAGGATTGTACTGCCTTGGACGTGCAATCCTTGGGAAGGGGGAAGTGTTACGGATTTCATATTTATTTGGCTATTTATTTAGAATTGTAATTAAAATTGGTTTATTTTCCCGTGCAACGCAGACGATTTTTGAAGAGAAAGCTACATCGGGAAAAAATAAAAATGAAAGGGCGCGTGCATTTAATATTTAATAAATAAATATCTCGTAATTACTGTTGCCATCCAGAAAAATCTAGAAAAATCGAGATTGTTCTAGTGATTCATTAAAAAGCATATAAAAGCTGAATTCAAACACCTCATCTCAGTTTTTTTTTTAGTTGTTAGCTGTTTAAAGCGAACTGCTGTTTGTTTACTTAATGCTGTGATTGATTGTAGCAAGTTCTCTGTGAGACTGGATTAACTTTATCTGTTTTGAAGTGAATTCTGTTTAACGTTTAAGATATTGTGATATTATACTAATATCTCTGAAGAAATATTTCAGCATTTTGATTTGTTTCTTGTGGAAAGAATAAATTTTTATTAACTTTTCAACGACTTGTGCATTCTATATATAACGAACCCGTTCGCACGCAACAATATAGACAAACACGTGGTAGGCAAACGCTTGGATACAAGACGAAAGAACGCTTCGCTACTGATTAAGGCTTATTTCATGGCTGTAAGATGACGGTATATCTGTAGAATATTTTGACAGGTGTTGATTGCTGAGTGTACCTCTGAGAGACAAGAATTCAAAACTTGAATAGTTGCGTAAACAAAGTAGCGCCAGCCAGCACTGCAGGAATGGTTGCGCAAAGATATCACGCATTCATTTCTTTTCCTATCTACGCGTTCGTGATAGATGTTTCTCAAACTCTAACCATCAAACATAAATTAGACAGAAACACTATTTAACATAAATATGATTTAATAAATACCTTATAAAAACAAAACGTTTAAGGTTTCCATATAATTCAGTAATATATAATTAATTCATTGATTAACTATTGTTTTAATTTCCCTTTTTCAAGTTTTAGAAGCTTTTTAAATGATTTTTTTATACTTTTTATCTTTTTTTACTTTTTATATACTGTTAGCTTATTTCGGTTATTTTGTCTATTTTTAAGTACTTTGATTGAGCATTTGTATATCGGTTTTTTGTTTGTTTATTTTTGGTTTGTACTTTTGTTTACTTTGAGTACGAATGCCTGTAGGGGAAAGATCTGAGCATTTGAGACTCATTCAAAACTTTTCTTTTAATATTTATGATTAAAGTATTAAAAAAGCGGTTTATAGAAACGTAATGAAAAGTCTCAAATAATTGAGAGGAACGAAACATATATTGGAACTCATTAATCAATTTCATTTAAGGCTTCAAAATACTTTTCTGTTAGCAAGTTCTGTATAAAACGTTAAACAGATGGAATTAATTTGTAGGAAAATTTTATTGCAATTTGTACTTTTACAGTCTCATTTTCTGTTGTTTTTCAGATTTTCTTTAAAAACTTCTGTTTTTACTTTGTTACTTCCAGTCTCCTTTAATCGGATTTCGTAATCTTTTCCCGGAGATAAAAATAGTGGACCATTATAACTTCTGGAACTAAATTTATATTTAATTTACGTTCCGACCTTTAACTTCATTATCAATTTATTATGATCTGACAGATTCAGGGCAGACTCTTTTCTTTTTTATTTTGTTACTGCTTCAAATATGACTATTCTTTGTATATATATATATATATATAAGATTAAAAAATGCATAAATCATCTTTATTGGCTTTTAATTTGGGTATTTTGTCTCTCTATTCTAAAAATAATAGCATTTCTAGACTCTATCATTTCTAGATCAACCCATCTTGCATGCTTTGCGTAACGCTGATGACGTAGTTAATTGGATACCTAAACTCTGAGAACTAAAACCTTAAATTTAACCCAAAACTTTTCTCTTAACAGACTGCCATATTGGATACATGCGCACTTTTAGCTACATCCTTTGTGCTGCTTCGATTTCGCTGTGCTCTCTTCCTCTCGCTATAGTATTAAAAATGTAAATGGTTTTGAAATAGGCACGATTAGAATGCCAAGTGAACTGTGGCCACAGATGTGAATTTAAATAAAAATGGAATTTAATCAGACTTTAGTTATCCTCTTCAATATGGATATTCCTTTTTAATACGGTTCGACGCTCTAAGCATCAAGTATCTATGCCAAACAATATTGCTACGCTTCTACGTCTCAGTGTTCTACACGTACACCCTCACCCACCTACAAAGCACAAAGTTAGAGAGAGAGAGAAAATGAAGTTAAATACTATGTATATGTTGAAGACCATCAAACGAGATAGAAATAAATAGTAGATAGAAACAAAATCTCACAGTTCAAAGGTCATGAAGAGAGTTTAAATACAATAAATGCCAATTAGATATAAGTATTCGCGAAGTAATCGTGGGCCATTGCGAAACAAATAATAACTTTGAAGGATCAAGCCACTATACTAAGTACAACATCATAAACTAATTATGGCTTTCGATTGCTTCATATATACACGTTTATCATATTTACGCAAGATTAATTCATTCCCCCGGATATCACATTCAACTAAGATCAAACTATTTTCATACCGTAGTCAAATTAATGAAAGTTTTCGTAAGATTACCCAATGATACAAAATTAACTGGTCGATTCCGTACCTTAATTCTTGTGCTTTTCAAAAATATATTGCAATCATTTTCAACCTTTTCAAGTACCTGGACATGACTTGTCATGCCTCTTTTGTGGAATACTTGATAAAAACGCAGTTAAGTTTGGGAGAGGGTTTTGACAACTTAATATGAGCTATTTATCGTCTTTCCACTCTCAGGCCAACGGATCAGAGTGCAAATCCGCATAAAACTTTAAAACGTATGAGTTTATGATTTTAATTTCCTTCAAAGTACGCAAAATCCACTGATCCTTTAGAATGACCCGAAAACCTACTTTTTATTCTTATGTTTTTTAAATTGAGGATTTGATTTTATTGAATTTTATCAGTGCAGTTGAATGTTCGTGTTACATGCAAGCAAAAATATTACGCATTTATTAAGAGTCAAACTATCGATAACTTTCGTCACTTTCTCAAAACAGATAAAGGCTTAAAACCGTTTAGATATTCTCCTGTTAATAAACGTAGATTTAATACCGGTCTGGACAAAAATGTATGAATATGTATACACTTGCATACGCACATATGAATATGTCTATGTCTCAGTCTATGATTCAAGGCACTTCAAAAAAACGCTGTTTTGTGCATAGGTTAGGTTACTGGAATGTACTAAAGCATACCAGGGATATCTGCCTAAGAGAAAGGATGCATTCATGGAGGACCTTTAAGGGAAACTAGCTCGTTTTTATCTTTCACATGGGAAAACCATGCAAAACAACCATACAGCTCGCCCATTCACCTGCGATCGAACCGGGTCCAACCCTGGGTTTTTAGAGATTTAAATGTCTCAGTCACTCATTTTATACATTCACTTTATGTAAAAGTGTAGTATAGAACACACACACACACACACACATATATATATAGATAGATAGATAGATAGATAGGTATAAAATTTTTAAACTTTAATTTTGGAAAGAAAATTATTTATTAAATAATCAGAATGTAATATATATACAGTATATACATAATGAAAGTAATTAAAAATGTGTATGATATGTATTATATGAATTATATGTATTCTTTGTGTATTATACCTACAAGAAACTTTGTAGTTTTGTCGCCAATTTAGGCTAAACTTTCTTCAATAGAAAATCTCTTAATACGTACTTGCATTCCAGTCATTTGGTTTTAAAATTTCGAAGGCAAGTTGGTTAAGTTTTGCTTACTAGCTTGTTTTTTACTACAGTTTTTAACTTTAATTTTATGGATTATTTCTTACAATCTTGTTATGATTTTTTAAACTTTGTTCTTGAATCTACTTTTGTTTTTACTTTTGTTTTTGAAATGAAAAGAGAGTGTAGAGGATATGTCTTCTAAAGTAAGTATCTCGTTTAGATTAATTGTGCTCTTGGTGAAAAAATTTTAATCTTAAAGATTGTTTGCTTTTTGACAGGATTCTTTTGGTTTTGTGACTAATATCTTTGTTTTGATTGGGTGTCAATTAGTGATCTGAATCTAGCGGATAATTTGATGCTTACTTGGAAGTAAGATGAAGCACTCTCTCTTATTTTAGTTACTGTTAATTGATGGTAGATTAGTTTATCCCCTTGATAAGTCGATTAATCTGCTATCAATAACAGTAACTGGTTTTTCAATACTTAAAAAGTTTACTTTTGATTTTGGCATTTTTGCGATTTAGTTTTTCCTTTACTGTGCTCAAAGCAAGGAGGACGGAAAATTCTATAAATTTTTTTTTAATTCTGAAAAATATCTTTTCAATAATGTTTTTAAATTAAATTTCCGTTGCTTGGAGACGTAATATGGAGAGTTTTCTTTTTATAATTTATACAGTATATTCTGTATTTTATATTAATATGTAAAATCAGAACGTTAATTTAGGTGTTATTCTGTTTATTACGATTTAGGTGTTATTCTGTGTAATATTCTGTGTTCAAAAGAACGAAAGAATATTGTATGCTTTTCAGCAAGAAAGGTTATTGTACCTCAAGCTTTCAATTTGGCTCTAAATTCTCCCTTTAGAATGTATAAACACTCTTACTGGTAATTTTAAATAAACCTTATCTTGTAACGTATATTTGTGATAAATATATCATTAGTTTTTAAAGGTCATTTAGCATAATCTGCAGTAACGTAAAAAGGATTACAAAGAAAGCTAATAGATTATGCACTCCAACTGTTAATCCCTTCTGTGCAGTTCCATTACTGTTTCTCTTATTTATCACTTTTAAGTATGATCCTATTCCAAGAGTTGTTTGCATTCTGTCAAATCTACTTGCAGTAAGTGTCTCTCAAGTGTTTACATAAAAAGGTCAGATGTAAAGGAAAGCGAAAACGAGAAATAAATCTATTGCTTCGAAGGAAAATACAGATTGTCAACAACAGAACAGAAGGTATGACGTTGACAAGGAAACGGACTTATTCTAGATGCAATATCCAAGTCCTGTTCTTGCGCGGATGCGTCAGCTAGGGATCTGGACGTAAGCTGAGACTCCTTATCTTGTTTCCGACAGCCTTCGAGGATTATGTTTACATCACTTCCCAGTTCAGTTTCGATTTGTAGCCACAGGCGGCGTGTGGAAACATCGCAAGCTCCGCTGCTTCGCTACAGAGTTATTAAGGCTGAACATAAGCCAAATAGTCTGCGTCATATAATGGTTTTTAAAAATATTTCCTCTCTTGATATTTGCGTTAAAGCATTTTGTAGGAGTTAAGATATTAATTTTCTTACACATTGAAACTTGCATGCAAATATTTAGTTAAAAAGAGGTAAAAGCTTAACAAAATAACTTAAAATAAATATTATGCAAATCTTACATTGAAATTTCAGAAACAGAAATTGGAAAAATATAACGAAATGGAAGAATAAATTTATAATACAATTTTAAAGTAATACTATAAAAATTGAAAAATCAGTCGGCATTATTATATTCGTAAACTAATACAATGCGGAGGATATAGGAATTAAAATTAGACTGCTAATCACATGTTAATTTTAATAAAATAATTACAAAGTAAACTTTTTTAACATACGATTTCATATTCTTAAGGTGAATTAATTTGTTAAACACAGAATGTAATATACATTTTCCTTGTGTCTGCTTATAAAGAATTACAGCATTTTCCTGTATGTGGTCCCTGTGATGTAAAACGGTTTGTTCGTCCAGCTAGCACATGGAAATTCCATGGTTCGAATCCTGGCGAATGCACAATTATTATTTCTCCATTATTGTTTGGAAAAAATAATAGTTTCTAGAGTGACCCCAAATTATAAGGTAGCTATCGATGAAACGACATCAACTGTATTTGGTTGACTGGGTCTAAGATTTTTCCCCAATAGCCTTTTAAGTAGGAAACAATTTAAAGCATTATACATACGGTACGGGCTCCCGTAAGGTAAATGATAAGCTCGTCCAGTTTGCTTGCAGAAATATGTAATTCGTTAATTAAGGCTTATTAAATCTAAAAGGGCTTATTAAATGTAATGTAGATGCTTTAATATGATAATTTTAAATTCGTGCTTTAATTAACTGCTTATTTTTGTTTCAATATTTAAAAACAAATATAAATAAGAGTCCAGAAATATTTTTCTGAAAATTTTAAATTTAAAGCAAAACATGAAATAGCCCTTGGTCTTTATTTCATTCCAATTAATTTTTGTTATAAAATTCCATAGTTAAAATGATTTTAAGCAACATTTCTTCCCAATTTCATTCCAGAGTTATTTAGGACATGTTTATTCTAGGTTTGGCATCTACATTCTCCGACTACCATTCAAAATCTAGTGCTTCTAATTCCACATGTTTGAAATTTCATAATGCGGCACAAATTAGGATACAATATAACTCATTTACGGACTCTCGGCAATGCAAATGGCATGATAGCCATTTGCACTGACTAGTCAAATTTCAGTAACAATTCCGAAAGATGATTTTACTTATGAAAATTAAAAACTACGCAGAGAGCAAACTACCTTAGGGTGGTTATGATTTCATAAACATTAGCATTACTTTCCAGGAAGTTACATGTGGAGGCCAGTCGTTTTCAAAGCTAAAAAGTATTTTTTAGATTTCTAGAAGAAAAATTATCTCAAGAACGGGTTCAAGTCCTCACATTTCTTCTAATCCAATGGTTAAATCTGGATTTCCTTATTGTTGTTTTTGAGGTTGCTTTGATTTTATTCCATATATTTTGGTATTTGTTTACACTCATATCACCTACAAATGGATTATAAACATATGAGGGTAAAGTTGCATATAAATTTGGCAAAATTTCGTGTGCCTTTGGTTACCCTACCTAGATTTCTGATTTTATTATTTTTCTTTATTACCCAGATTTTTGATTATTTTTATTACTAATCGGATTTCTAATTTTTTTCTGATTATCAAGACTTCCGGTTTGACAGAATTTTAATTTCTTGATACTTCTTTACAGCAATTTTGACCTTTTCCGAAATACGAACTTTCAATAACTTGGCACTTGTAATTCATTAGCTATTATACCATCCGGGATTGATTTTTAGAGGAAATGTAGGCAAATAATTATCATGCATTTTCTCAGCATTTTTTAAAATTTAGAATCGCCTTTATTTAAAGATATGCAATAGCATGTTAGCTTTGTAATTTGAAAAAGTGAAATTAGAAAATTATCCATCGACACGTAACTGCATAACAAACCTTTAGCTCATACTACTACAATCTTTCAAGAAAATGTAATATAAATTGTTTAAAATGGATTAAAGAGGTCAAAGAGAGAACAATATTTATGAAAGCACATTACGAAATTTATTTAATTTACATGGCAATTATTTTATATTTGGAATCTATACTGTCACTTCTCTCTTTCCGTTTTCCGGCCAGAATGCAAACTGTTTCACATGCATTTAAATAAAGGTTTGCAATTTTTAAGATAGAACGTGTTCTACTGTTTGAATCAAATCTGTCAGATTATTTGTTTTGCTGATCTAGGAAAGAGTTCCTGTCTGCAGCTTTGCATTACTAGTTGCCGGTAGTTAAATTCAGAGCCAAGTTCGCTTTAATTGCTGTGTGTAACCTTTTGTTATTAGTTATTTGCATTTAGGTTTACATTTGAATTCCTACTTTAAGTTTCTCATTGCAACTTCTGGCGGATTTGTAAGCAAAAGTTGAGACTTTCTGTTCATCTATTCGAGTCTAAATTTAAAATAAAAGGGTCTTTTACACCCTTTTTTAAGATTTTGTTTTTACTTAGCGATAAGTCGTTTTATGTCTGTCAAATATTTGGTCACAGTTTACAGCACTGACTTTATAGCATCAAGTTAGTATCTGCCTATCTATCTATCTGTCTGTCTGTCTCTCTATCTATAATAACCTGTTGAAGTTGGGAACTACACTCAAGTCCATAAATTAAGGATAATTCGCAGTCCCGCGGAAATCGAACTCTAAAATAATTATATCACCTGAAAATCACTACACACATCTTCAAGAATTATACGCAAATTTCAGGAAGTAACCAGATGACACCGATGGTACGTCACAATGACGAGAGTGTAAGAGAGTGATATATATAAGGAATGCAGGCAAAGACGTAAAATTGTTCGCAGGCGCTTTATAAGCATTTCAGTGCAGTAACCGAATAGTTATGACACAAAGGACGCATTTGGATGATTTTTTACGTGGTAGAATTATCCAACTGGAAGTATCAGACGAACTTGGAATTACCCAGAATGTCATCTCCAGGCTTTGGCAACGATTCCAAGATGATGGTAATGTAAGTAGACGTTACAGCACAGGTCGCCCCAGAGTTACAACGCCGAATGAGGACCGGTATTTGGCAGTTACTGACAAAAGAAACAGGCGGAGCACAGCCTCAGACCTGTCTCGTCAGCTCTCTTCAGCCACTGGTACGGCAATTTCAAGGCAGATCGTGTACACACGCTTAGGGCAGATTGCTCTATATGCTCGTAGACCTTTCAGATGCGTTCCACTTACTGCAACTCACTGTCGCCTGCTGTTAGCTTGGAGTAGAGAGCATGCATTGTGGACACCGCAACAGTGGGCTTGTGTCATATTTTCCGACGAGTCCAGGTTTAGCTTGCAGTCTGATTCTCGTCGGACTTTCATATGGAGAGCTCCAGGTACCCGTTACCACCAAGAAAACATCATTGAACGACACCGCTACGGTGGTGCAGGAGTGCTCCTTTGGGGTGGAAATATTCTGGGTTCCAGAACTGACCTGCATGTTCAAATTGGAACCATGACAAGCCAAATCTATCGGTACGTCATTCTGGAACAACATGTACGTTTGTTTCGGGGCGCCATGGGCGCACAATTTGTGTTTATGGATGACAACGCCCGTCCTCACCGTGCAAACATCGTAAGCGAATGCCTTCATTCGGAGGATATCACCCGTATGGACTGGCCAGCATTCTCACCGGACTTGAATCCAGTAGAGCACGTGTGGGACATGCTTGGCCGACGAGTTGCAGCCCGTTAACCTCCCCCTACATGTCTACCGGAACTTCGGAGAGCATAGCGTTTTGAGTATTGTAATATCCCCCAAGATCAGATCGATAATTTGATATTCAGCATGCCTAGGCATTGTGCGGACTGTATTGTATCGTCTGCGAGACATACAATGTATTAACAATCATACCAAACATGTAATATTGGTTTTTTGTAAATAAGTTTGTTTTTGTAATTTGCTCCAGGGAGAAAAAATAGCTATTTTTTTAATAATATCAAACATATAGCATCTTGTTTTGCTCTTTACCTTTTGTTTAATAAATAAGCTTTACAATAAGTCAAATTTGTTTTGCTTCTAACTCTTCCTTTGCCTGATTTTGCATTATCTTTAATTTATGGACATGAGTGTAATTTACAACTTAATCTACATTTATTTAGTTTTAATTAGAAAGATTTCCCTTTACTAAATTATTCATTGGTTAGTTCAGAAATCTGCTATGAGTTTTTACATCTCTAAGGATACAAATGACTATATCACGAAGAAATGTAAATAACCTCTTTATGATTTGTATGTACATTTGCTTTGATTATTTTCTAAAGGATTTCTTACGTTTGCATATTACTAGTTGATTTTAGTTCTCCTTTTCTATCTCAATGGAATATAAATTTCAGTTTCGTATTTAATTTTTATTTTTTATTTAATATGTACTGTGTATGAACCTGTCTATCGGAATTAAATCAGGGTTTTTATATTTCGATTCAGTGAATTGGGATTTGGGAACGAATTCGAATTTGCGTTAAGATCTTTGTCATAATTCTCTACAGGTAATAAATATTGATTGAAGTAGATTAATGAAAATATTTCTTAAAAATTAAACAATGAAATTAGTCTTGAATTCAATGGTAATTAAATTTATTAACTGACAGAATAGTTATTGCAGCTCTTTCGCACGTCCTGCATATGCTAAAAGATCAGGTACATTTGAATAATGTAAACAAATCGAATTTTTTAAATGCTTTTACATTAAAACTCAGTTTCTAAAAAAACATTTTAGAAAAGACTATAATTAAAAATTCCTACTAGAACTAAAATTACAGTAGAAATATGTCGGAAGTTTTTTGCCATTTAATAAGCTTGAAGCTTTGTTTGTATTTCATTTCAAGACTTTGTCATATAAAATACCCCGAATGATACATTAAAAGTTTCTGAAGATTTTTTTTTTCAAATGCATAGTTTTATGCATTAAATGAAAAATTAATTTATTAGTATATGTATCAATACATTTATTAAAGTAACACGCGTAAAGATTTCAAGGTAATTTTAATTTCAATTAATGTTTTTATAAATCTTGTTTACGTGTATAATTTCTTTGAAGAGACCGACTAGAATTTCAGGGAATTTTTTTCATTAAATGTGTAAATACTGCATCTATATAAAATGGCCAGTTAGTGCAATTCTAACATAAGAATGCTTTGAGCCACAACTGAATTTGAAATCAGATAAATGCTTATCATTTATTACTTTATCACTTTTCACTATTTTAATTAAAATTATTGTGTTTATATATGCAATTCGGTTTCAATACTTAATTATTCATACTGACGAACTTCTTTAGAAATCTAATATGCTTTTACAAGATTTAAACATACTTACATATTTTAGAGGATTTTGCAGAACTCTAATTTTCTGCTTGTACGCATTGTTTCAAGGAAACATTTTAGAAGAGTTTCAGGAAAATCTGACTGTATAAATGGAAACTGTAATTTTTTGTATAAACTCTATGGGAGTATAAAGGAACCAATTGTTATTTCGTCATATAAATATGTTAGAAATGAACTTTTGATTTTTATGTTAGAAAATAGTCAAATTTGGAGTCTAAAAAACAAACAATATTATTTTTGTGTAAAATATTTAGATTATATTTCAGGTTCGACAAATAAAATCTATCTTTTAATGCAATCTCCCCGTTACTATATTTATATTTAGAAAGTTTTATACTCGTTATGAAAAAATAAAATTATATGAAGTTTGACTCTCTGTCAAAAATTGGGCTAGATATTTATTTTCAAAATTTAACTTGCTTTGAGGAATCAGTTAACTGAGTTAGAACAATTCGAGGAAATGAGTTTAAATGAAGTGCAGCAAAAATGTATTCAAATTAATAAGCTGTACAAGAAAGTCATGGGGTGTCCGCATATTTTTTTTATTTTGTGTTCTACTTCTAAATTTTACTAGTTCCGAAGCAGAAAGTTCTGCATTAAGTACTTAAAAGATTTGGATTGCATTAATTTTAGCTGTTAAAATACATCGCAATTAGATTATTTTCTTTTCAAGAATGTGATCTATATTAAGATTATTTGTCAAGACTTTATTCTAGCATTTTAAAAATTTGACCTTTTGACGCAGCATATACAATATTTGATTTGTCTACATAAATGCATTAAGTTTTTAAACCTTTAAGAAAACTTAGCTGGGGTCAACGAAAAGAGAAACTAAAGAGAAATGATAATGTTCTAGAAATGTAGTGGCATTACCTTATATGTCAAAATGAAAGTATTCATCTCTAAAAATTAGTTTTAAACTAAATATATGTTTAATTAGCGAATAATATAAGCTATATTAGAATCCAAAAATACTGAAACGAAAAGCGTAAAAATCTGTAAATATACTAAGAAAACTTGTTTCAATAGAAAAATTAGCGCCTCCATATGAAAGAAACTCTTGCCATATTCAAAGTTCGGAAAGAAAAGAAGAAGAATGTTAGGAAATGATTATGTTTCAAAACTTTTCTTTCTTTCAGCTTTTAACCTTTTTTAGCTTGCATAGCAAAATGTATGTCTGAGTTATTTCGGAATCTCGTCCTCTAGTCAATTTGCTCAGATGATACTTTTCCTGCCTACCACCGTACATCATTAAAATCTCATTTCAACTTTTTCTTGCTATTTTCTGTTAAACTTTCGTCCCTTGGAAATAATAAAACTGTCATTATTCAAAATATACATAAAGTAATTTACTTTTGCTTGTAAAAATATACAAATTTTGCCATCAGCACATTTCGCACTCTAAATTTATTTACGCGGATGTAGGAAGGCTTTAATATAACAGTATTTATTTTCGTGACTTCTTCTGTTAGGTAAAAGCGAATTTTTAGAAACTTTATGAAATTTACTCAGGAACAGTACATAATTAAAGCAAAAAAAGAAAATTACAAATACTTGATACTTATTTAAATGCCAAGTGAGTATAAATCCAAAGCACTCGAAGACGATTTTTTAAGAGAAAAATAACTTGTAGAGTTATATCGATGCAAGAACTTTAAAAATATGTAATAACCTCTCCGGAATTCGAACTCTTGACCTCCCGGATACGCAACAAACGTGCTTCCAGTTACAGTATGAAGACATGCGGAAAAGAGGGATGAAATATATCATATACTCCCCTTTTTAAAGAGTGACAGGGATTAGGGGATCTAATCCCTAAATTCAGGTGGTGTGATATTATCATCCACCAACTGCTAATTCGAACTCTACTTGTACAGTCGTTAAATATGCAGGAACGTAAGAAATGCGCAATGCTTTCGACGGGATTCGAACTCTGAACCTATCGAATACGCTTCGAGTATGCTTCAGTTACACTATGAGGGCATGGGAAAAAACGGCTAAATTCCTCATTATGCACTGTGCAAGCAAGCATGCACTTTTTATTTCCGTATCGTTTATAATCGTCATCGAATCAAGGCAATCTATGAAGAGACTTCCCCAACCTGTTTTGTCCTTCTTCTGTGCTTGAAGTTCGGGAATGAAGGATGGGTCTGGGCCTGTTCCTTCTCCTGCCGCCATGCTGATGCCGCGCTGTTTCTTTTCTCCTGCTGCCATGCTTTACGCCATGCGGATTTTCTGGAAGATATCGACATAGACTGGCTGGACAACCGTAAGATTTTTTAAACTCCTGCTTCGCGAAAATAGTTGATTTTTTCCACTTATGAGTCAAATAAGCATGAAAGGCATCTTCATTAGAGTTCTGCTTCAACGAGCTCGTGGTTCACCGGATAAGTAATTGTTCTATCTTTTGAAGAAAATGAATATAGTTTTCGATTGAACTGGTATTCTTCACAAAGTATTCGTGTTTTTGCGTTCTCAGGACCTTTTTCGGAACTGATGGGCACAGATTATCTTGTTTTGATACATTCTACTGCAGTGAGCGATTTTTTTTCAGGTCGTGTCATGTGTGAAGGCCATATTTCCGTAGATCTGGTAAGAATAATGTGTATTCATCAGCGAGTGTAGTTTGGTTAATCTGGCTAATTTTTATTTGTGTTCCACTAATATTTATTCAAGTAAAATAGTGATGCTTAAATATAAGAAAACAAATTAATGTCATATGGGAATTTTTGGTTGTCATCATTCTGAATCTGGCTTTTTCTAGTCCTGGGTAAGTTACATAATTAGTGTTTCTTTCCTATGTCGCATACCTCATCTTGCATTTATAAGTATCTATGGGTTATTGCGGGCACAACGTAATCTTAGCTAACCTTTCAAGTGTAAAAGTATTTCATCACATTTTAGTACTCTTTAATTTTTACCACAGGCGCATTACATTTTAACATACACCCCCTTTTATAGCCCCTAACGGGGATTCGAACTCTGAATATCCTAAATACGCATAGATGGAGGACATTCTAAGGGAAACTGTCTTGTATCCATGTTACATATAGGGAAAATCAGAAATGCTGATGAAAAGAATAAAAGAATGAAAAAATGGCACAGAATTTTAAGAAGTTAATGAATGTTACTACTAGTTGTTTAAGAACTACTACTACTTGTAGTTTGTAAGGTTTTAGTTAAACTAACCAAGTTTATTTTAATTTAAATCTTTTCTATCTCCTCTCTGCTTCAACTTCCTGTCAGAAGAAGCGCGCGTTTTTAGCTTATGCTAATTTTGAAGTTCAGCCAAGCACTATTTAAGCCAGAGGTAGAAACCTCTCGGTGTGTGAGAGCTTTGCCTCAGATCACGGTCACGCTGCTCAACGTTCGCCTGACCAGCTAGCAGTTTAAATTTATAAGCCATAGTGCTTACTACGTGATTGCATTGTAAAATAAATTAAAGTGCGGTAGTATTTAGTATACCTTGCTACGCACCCTTTTCGGTAGAGGCCAACTTCCGCGAATTGCTCTGCGAAGCAAAGTTTAATTTAAGTTCTATTTTAATTTATTTAAATTTATTTGATTGTTAAGTTCGACCAAAGTGTGGTCTGTTACGTTCTGTATCTCTCCCGAATTGGGAGGTTTGTATTTAATAGTGATTGAATAAAAGAGGATTTCAAATCCCTTCACGTGCAGTTATTCTCCAGCCCAGCAGTTACATCAGAACATAGCGTACCTTCCGCTCCCTGTTCCAGTTCAGGACTTAGAACGTAAGGATAAGAACCCTTTACAGAATTTACCATGTTCTCAAAGAATACACACAGAATGCTAAGTCCTGATAGTGGCGCCCGCACAAAAAGAAGAGGATGGCCTCAACAACAAGAAGACGAACCTGAGACACCTGCTGTACCTGTCCAGAATCCTGAGATAGCACCTCCTGGCATAGAAGGATTCGGCTACATCGTACAAACCATGCGAGCAGCCATGAAGCCAGCGGCAAGTTTTGACGGCAAGACAGCCGTAATCAATTTCCTGGAAAAGCTAGACTCCCACTTCATGCTATATCCAGTCCACGAATTTCAGAAAGTCGCTCTTGCTACCAGCGCTTTGAAGGGCCAAGCGCTAAGTTGGTTCAAGTGCATCGGAAAGAATCTCTTGGGGGAACCAGGAAGCCCCACATATACGTATGAAAATTTCAAGAATTCTCTAGTGAAAGCATTTCCCGTGGTGCGAGATCGAGCCAGATTGGAAGCTGAACTCTTTAGTCGATATCAAGAAAGAATAGAAGATTTGTCTAATTTTATTTTGAGAAAAATTCAAGTTTTCAAGCTTTTGTATGGAAGTCGCCCGGATCCTGAAATTATTCAAGTTATACTTCCTAGGCTACTGCCCCAAGTTCAAGATTTCATCGAGCTAAGAAACCCAACGACGTTAGATAGATTATTTGAGCTCGCGGTACAATTTGAAAGCCGAAGAACAGCCGACAACGAACGACGACGCCAATTTGAGCGAAGAAGTCAGTGGAGTTCGCCAAGACCCCAGCAAAAGCAAAATCAAAGTTACGGGAATAAGGCGAAGCAATGGCCGAAGAAAGACGTGTCTCCTAAAGCGAGCGGTGAACGAAGGGAATTTAATAGAAGAACAAGCAAAGATTCCGAGGGCAATCAAAATAAGAAGAATTTAAACTAAGATGGATTTCTTCAAGGAAGGTGAAGAAGTCCGAAGCAGCGCAAAACCCTTCCAAAATCAATTTAAACACCGTGGTCGTGAAGAATTTGAGTTTGCCGAAGATTGAAGTTCTAATTAACAACATACCGGCGACAGCCCTCTTGGATACAGGAGCCCAAAGCAGCTTCGTATCGGAAAGATTCTTTAAAAAGCACTTTCGACGTTACAGAATTTTTAGTGCAAGAGACACGGATGTCATAGCGGCCCAAGGAGAAAAATGTAGCTGTTTAGGAAAAGTACCATTGTTCGTGCGTATCAACAACGAACAGGTAAGAATCCTGTTTTATATTGTGCGTAACTTGCAAACTTGTATTATTTTAGGTGTGGACTTTTTTAGTTTGGCAGAAGCAAAAATTGATTTTAAAGGGAGAGAGTTGACATTGAATATGAAGCCGATAGAAACGAAGAATGATAAGCCCCCGCAGCTGGACTTGGAACATTTATAAGTAGAAGAAAAAGAAAAAATCCAAGGTCTGGTAAGTCATTTTTCGAATTTATTTAGTGATGTACCAGGTTTCACAAAAGTGGTGAACCACGACATTGACACGGGAGACGCTCAGCCAGTTAGGCAAAAGTCATATAGATATGATAAAGTAAAGGAAGAAATAATTGAACATCATATTAAAGAGATGTTAAAGAATAAAATCATCACGCCAATTTCTAGCAGTTACGCTAGCCCCGTTGTCCTGTGTAAGAAAAATAATGATTACCCGATTACGCACCCGAAGCGGTGGCGTTTTGCTATAGATTATCGCAAGTTAAATTCAGTTACAAAATATCCTGTATATCCGTTGCCGATAATTGAAGAAATTATTCGAAATATTTCGTCTACAAAATACATGACTACATTAGATCTCACGAGTGGCTATTTTCAGATTGGGGTAAAACCCGAGGACGTACACAAAACCGCGTTCATAACGAAATCTGGTACGTACGCATTTCTTAGAATGCCGTTCGGATTATCCGGCGCGCCGGCAACGTTCCAAAGATGTATGGACATCGTCTTAAGACCAGTCCTTGGTAAAAGCACTTTCATATATTTAGACGATATTATAATTACGAGTAGTACTCTAGAACAACACTTACAAGATTTAAGAAAAGTATTTTCATTGTTAAACGAAGCTGGTTTAAAGATAAATGCGTCTAAATGTAAATTTGCCGCAAAAGAGTTACGTTATTTAGGATTTAAAATTTCCCAAAAGGGAATCGAAACGGATCAGTCAAAAATAGTAGCCATTAGAAATTATCCTGTTCCTAAAACAGCGAAGAAATTATCGTCGTTTCTCGGGATGTGTTCATATTACCGGGCTTTCATTAAAGACTTTGCAAAAATAGCTGAGCCACTGCTAAAGTTGAAAAGAAAAAAAGCTAGGTTTTCGTGGTCAGCAGAAGCCAACTTGGCGTTTCAAAAATTGAAAGACGCATTGACTCAAGCTCCCGTCTTAAAATTTCCAGAAGGGGATAAAGGATTAGAGATTTCAGCGGACGCTTCAGATTTCGCGATTGGTGCAGTGCTTTCCCAAAATGGTCAGCCCGTGGCTTTTTTCAGCCGAACATTAAATGAAACCCAAAGAAACTATTCCGCAACAGAGAGAGAAACTCTCGCAGTGTTAGCATCAGTACAGAAATTTCGTGTGTTCTTTGGAAGTTCTCCAGTAACTGTATATACCGACCACGCGGCGGTCACTAGACTCTATTCTGGAAAAAATTTATCACCCAGATTAATAAGGTGGGCTCTCAAATTACAGGAATATAACCTAATAATTAAACATACGCCGGGAAAGGAAAATGTTGTGGCAGATGCTTTAAGCAGAATTAACTTAGATGAAAATGGAAGTGTAATTAAGATAGCCATGTTAACATCCAAAGTATTAGATTCTCGTGAAACAGTAATAGCCGAACTCAAAAAAGATCCGGAGTTCAAAAATATATACAATTATTTGGCCGACCCTGAGAATTTCAATCATCCGGATATTGTGCCGATAAGAAATAGGGCCGAAAATTACGAATTAATTGACGGACTGTTATTCTATACGAAAGCTACTAATGAGAATCATGAATATAGACCGGTTATCCCAGCTAGCATGAGGTTGAATGTATTAGAAGAGTTGCATGATTGTGCCATTTCGGCTCATTTAGGTATAAGAAAAACTGTTCAGAGAGTTCGCGAGGCAGTTTTCTTTCCAGAACTGCAAAAGTTTACTAGGGCGTATGTCCAGTCGTGCCCAACATGTCAATTAAATAATTATGTTAATTTCCGCCCGGCCGGGTTCCTAAATAGTATTAAATCAGAATTCCCAAATCAAATAATAGGCATCGATTTACTTGGACCTTACCCTCGAAGTAAAGTTAATAAAAGCCGATATCTTTTAGTTATAGTGGATCATTTTAGCAAATGGTTAGAGTTAATTCCGTTAAAACGCGCGTCTGCAAAAATTGTAGTAGATTCAATTCTAAATAAGTATATTTTAAAATACGGGGCGCCCCTAAAAGTTATTTCAGACAATGGTCCTCAGTTTGTTAGTAAAATGTTTGAGGAAATGTGTGCAAAACTGGGCATACGTCATCTAAAGATGGTCCCGTATCGTCCGCAGTCAAACATAGCGGAACGGGTGAATAGAAATGTAGTGAAAATAATTCGTAGTTATGTGAAAAACTATCACTCTACCTGGGATAGCCATATAAATGAATTTGCATTTGCACTTAGGACCGCCAAACACGATACTACACAAAAAACACCCGCTGAACTCTTCTTAGGAAGAAAGATCTTGACCCCCCTAGATAAACTGTTCTTTGTACAGGAAAGGGCAGAAGAATTTAAAATGAGTGATATACAAAAGTTAATACGGGAAGCGACGGAAAATATAGAAATGGCCCAAAGAAAACAGAAATTGTATTATGACCTAAAAAGAAGAGAGGTCAAGTACAATGTGGGAGATGAAGTGTTGAAGATTAAACACAACTTGTCAAATGCCCCAGAGGAAAAGGTGGGGAAATTTTTTCCGCGTTTTGAAGGCCCGTTCACAATTGAACAAATTACGGGGGCAGTGGTTATATTAAAAAGAAATGATGGTCAAACGCTCAAAGCGAATGTGGACCAAATAAAACCGTTCTATAATCGCAGCAAAATGGCTGTATTTAAAGATTCGTTTCAGGATCCGAGGCAATCGACTAGCCAGGAAGATATACTTCAGCGAATACAGCAGGAACCAGCTACAACGGCATCGAAATGTCAGAAAAAGAAAGCTCCCCCTCAGCAAAGAAATAAGAACCAAAAATGTGGTTTCAAAAGAAAGTCTCACGATGCAGGTGAACAAATCTACGAACGGAATTACGAGCGTACCAAGAGAAGAAAGCAGAATGGGCAAGGGAAGCCCAATGTATCCAAAAGAACTGTGGAATCATCGGACAGGTGCCTGAGAAGCAAGAAACGCCGATTGCAGCCTGAGAATCAACTTCCCGAATACAGCAGGAACCAGGACAAGCAACGAGCAAGGGCCCAGGAGAGAAGGGCCCAGTCCACCAAACGTCCAGCGGAGGAACCTCCTCTACAAAGGAAATTGCCGAGGATACAACGACAGAATTTCAAAGGAAAAAGAAATGAGCCGGCTCCGAAAGAACAACAACGAAAAACGAGGAAACTCAACCAAGCTACAACTTACTCAACTTTTAAAGATTGGGCCAAGAAAAGGATGGACGATCATAATAAGATAAGTACAATTTCGTATTCAAAAGTTTAGTTAATTTTTGAGTATACTGCAAGTTGCAGGGCCGATTTTACCTCAAGCGAGGTTGACTTTTACGCCAAGTGGGCGATAAGTTCTCATATGGAAAGTAAAATGTTTTGTTAAAAGAATTTGTAATTCTCAAAGATTTAAAATGACTTAATGTTTTGTAAATAGATTAATTCTGTAAAAGCAATGAAGTGCTGAAAAGAATATGTTAACTAAATGATTTTGTATGACGCTTTGTCGAAAGACTTGTAAAATGTCTAGAATGAAAATTGGAAAAATTGAAAAACACAATTTAGTCTGTAGACTATTAGTTAAATGTAATTTGATATTTCAAGAAAG
>KK118230.1:795360-819490 GCA_000611955.2 Stegodyphus mimosarum | reverse complement strand
CAGTTTAAATTTATAAGCCATAGTGCTTACTACGTGATTGCATTGTAAAATAAATTAAAGTGCGGTAGTATTTAGTATATCTTGCTACGCACCCTTTTAGATAGAGGCCAACTTCCGCGAATTGCTCTGCGAAGCAAAGTTTAATTTAAGTTCTATTTTAGGTTTAGTATTTAAATTTATTTGATTGTTAAGTTCGACCAAAGTGTGGTCTTTTACTTTCTGTATCTCTCCCGAATTGGGAGGTTTGTTATTAATAGTGATTTAATAAAAGAGGATTTCAAATCCCTTTCACGTGCAGTTATTCTCCAGCCCCGCAGTTACATCAGAACATAGCGTACCTTCCGCTCCCTGTTCCAGTTCAGGACTTAGAACGTAAGGATAAGAACCCTTTACAGAGTTTACCGTGTTCTCAAAGAATACACACAGAATACTAAGTCCTGATAAGTTTAAGAAGATAATGAATACTACTACTAAAACACTACCTGAAAGACGTAAAAAACCGTTTAATTTGTCTGTACATGATCAATAACTCGATTATTTAATGATAATTAACAAATATTATTAATTTTGAAGTAATTAGTTTCAGCATAAAGTCTATAGTCTTTGGAAAAGCATAACAACTTTCTGTGAAAGTTTTGACTCTAGAAATGAATATTATAGATTTTATTAAGGAAGACTGTGAATAGTAGTAAATTCAGAATATAGATCGTTGGTATCTTGTGATACATCTTTTCTTAGAAACGAGCAACACATTTGATTTCACATTTTTTACGTAATCTGATGCTCGAAATAACGTATTTCAAAGAATACTTTCAGTAGTTCAGCAATAAAAGAAAAGTAATAAAAACTTTCATACTTTCAGTTGCAAAATTACTGCTATTTTCATTTAACAAGTTATTTATAATTTCAGTCTTTACTAAAACTTCCTCTTCTTTTCCTCACCGGAATGCAAATCATATCAATCAAGCTGAGATTTTTGGACTGTAAGACAGAGCGAGTTTCTGCTTCTCGAGGCCAGGTTACTTTAGTTTTGCCACCTCGGATAAATTTGTAATTATTCGGCTTTGGGTTATTTATTGCCGACCTTCAAATTATTACTCCGGTTAGAGTTTTGAGACAACTTCGATTTGTGTTTCACTTTTGTTTGTTAGTGGCTTATACCACCCAATCGAAAGTAACATCAGATCAGGTCTCTGAATCAGAGCAAGCCCACGAAATTCATCCTGGCGACGGCTCAAGATTGTACCTGTCCTTGGCAAGAGCTTTCAGCACCTTATAGCTTACAGCACGACTGCCTCCCCGCCCCCCCCAGTTTTGAAGGAAAGAGCCCCGGAGGAGCAGGTCCGAAGGTCTTTCACCCATCTTTCCTACCACAACCTCTCGAAAGGAATTTCCGTCTGGCCGCATATTTAGAATGCCCCATACCTCACAGACACTATTACATTTGCAAACATCCATGCCTTCCTTGAAGCTGACTGCCGTCCGGTGCGGCAGTCAGCGTCGTTAATCACTATTCTGGTTTGGCTGTTTAGCTTAGATTTAAATTTAATTGAGTAGTCTTTGATAACTAGCCTGCTTCAATTAAAATTTTGGCTATATTTTAGTTAGGTTGCCACAAATGGTAGTAGATCGCGGTAGCACGAGAAGCGCATTTATGTCCAAAGTTTGCATTTAAATGAAAAGAGGTTGTTTTAAATATTTTCAAGAATCTGTTGTTACTTCAGACGCAACGATAATTCAGTCTAAGTGTGTTAAGAATTTGAATCTAGTTTATGTTCCCAAAGTAATCCAAACTCTATACATTCACCAAAATAAGAAGAGCATAATTACTTTGGTTTTGTTATGTTACAGAAATAGTTTACTATGTTACAGAAACGTTTGCAAGAAATTAGATTTACACTAGTTGACTCAAAAGTCTCGCAAATAAAGACATTAAAAAACATGTTCGTTAAGCTAAAGGCTGTTTATTGAAAACGGTTACCAAATTAGACCAGGACATTGAAAGATAAAATTATTTATCTTAGATAGCAGATTTAATAGATGAGAAAATAGAACTAAATATTATCTGTACATTATACAAGCTACATAATTATTAAATATCACCTTTAAATTTTAAATACAGAGGTTCTGAATTATTCTGAAACATTTTATGTTTAAAGAGATCCTTAAAACGTTTTTCAAAATGTCTGAACCCTTGTTTAAAACTACAAAGTACTTCTGAAGGCTGTCTCACTTTTTAAATCTGAGATTATTTCTGTAATAAAATAAATAAGCAACAGTACTAGTATTATGTATTAGAAAAAGTTTAATAATGGAAAATGAATTTATTACCACATCGCATGTAGTGATTCATTAACACTGAATATGTCTAGTATTTTCGAGAAGATATATTATTTACGTGTTTCACCATGTTTTCTGTTACAATCTCTGTCAATATTGTTCATTTACGTCGTGTCATTTGTTAGCGGAGGTCATGAATGCCCTTTTTTAATTGAATATTTAAGTTCCTTGTGCACCACATAGTATTACACAAGTCTTACAGAAGTAAATGAAAAAAAGATTTAATTTTAATTTGGTACGCCAGTAATTGCTCCTAAAGAAACCCACGTATCTTCACAATGTATGGCAGCTGGAATACTGAAACATTTAGGCGAAAATACCCGATTGCGGTTACAGATATGCCATTTGCATAAAATTCTCACTTTTTGTTCATTATTTGCTCTGTAATAGTAACAATCTTTTAAAAAGAGGATCTACACAGCATCAACAACAAATAATGGTACTTTTGATCAGTAAACGTTTTCTAATCTATTTCACACTGCTAGTTTAAGTAAATTCGACTCAAAATTTATTTTGTTTGACATATCTTCTATTCGCCTACCTTCTTTTCATATTTCATTTTCTCTAGGAAAACACGTGTCGTTCATTTGTGGATACAGAGATAAATTAGTAGTAGGACAACTGAATAACGATAGAGTGATTATATCTAGATATATCGATAGAGTGATTCGATTGAAACTAAGAATAATTTGAATCCTCAAATTTATTGAAACATCAGTCTCTGTTTATGAATGTACGCGTACTAAATTGCAGCTTTATTTATTGAATAATTGTAGTTGGAGTTTTGTTTGTTGAATTTTATTTATTTATTTTGTAGCAATTTGAAATAATTTTACAAACGTTTTTGTAACAAACAATTTTATATAAATGCTTTAAAATGAAATAAGGAAAAAAAAACTAACATTTTCAGGAACTGCTGAAAACTTTTCTTGGAGTCCAGTTGGGAGAAAATTAATGTATACATTTTTATTAAAGTTAAGATAAAGTAACATTACTTTGTAACTGTTTTCTTTACATTTGTTAACTATAGATATAACCAATTTCGTTAATAATTTCATACGAATTATCTCTTTTCTGTGCTAACTGTAGTTTGGTTTGGTTTATTTAACTATGGCAAAGCTCGCGAGGGCTATCTGCCTAAGGGGACGGATGCCTTCGTGGAGGTTTTTTTAAAGAGAAACTAGCTTGTATACATGTCACACATGGGAAAAACCAAGAAAACGCCCACGCAGCTAGCCTGTTCAGCGGGACTCGAACCGTGGATTTCCCCACCAGCAGACGAGCGGTGATCATTGGTAGTTAGGTCGGAGGTTCGAATTCCGCAAACGAGGTGGTCGCGTGACCGTTTTCGTTGTTTTCTCCATGTGTAATGTGTATACGAGCCAGTCCCTTTAAAAAATCCTCCACTAAGGCATCCCACTTAGGCAGATAGCCCTCGAGGCTTTAGGTAATCACATAAACCAAACCAAACCGAAACCCGGACCGAACTACCAATGTTCTGCGAATTTAAAGCTCGGCATTGGTGGGCTTATAACTTTAAATCAGGTTTAAACATATGTATGAAAATTACAGGCCTTTAGGATAAAAAATTAACCTGGCACCTCACATGCGGCGGACGAATGCACTTCATTTGTGTATTCACTGAAATTAGAGTGTAGCAAAATTTCAAGAATTTAAGAACTTACATGTTGCAAGCTCCTCTACTAGGGTAATAGTTAGCGACTCGGAATGCTGTATTGAAGGGCTCGGTTTCGAATTTTGGAGAAGTCACGGATGTTTATAAATTTATAGCGTCTGTGGGGGATGGGACACTCAAAATATGCCGCGAGACGTAAGTCCTCTCGAGAGATTGTGGTGGGGATGAGGGTTGGAAGACTTTCGGATCTGCATGGTGTCAAAGGCTTTTGCCAACCGCAGACGCAATGCTGCCTCGTTACCACGATGCATTTCGCGTGCTTGTTCTGATATCAGACGAGTGAGATTAATTACAACAACAACAACGTGTCACAAAGATATCAAGAAGTCCAAGTTTAAGTTATTTTCATCGCTGTTAAAACCTAATGTGAATAATGCACAAGAAGATCTATAAATGTGGTTAATTAATGTACTGTGTGATGAAAATCCTTAATAATTAAATATTTGAAGGCAAAGATTTGATTAACTTTTATTTATAATTCTGAAAAGATAAATTCGTTGAGTGACGAAATTTTCACTGCGAATAATCGCTTTCTTTTGCATACATTTCTACACTAACGTTTTGAAAATTGCAACACCATGAAGGACTTACGCGAGTGAGCTGAAATTTTCAGGAAATGCAAAGTAGCGCATGATATGCAAATGATTAGAATTGCAAATCCGTAGCGCATGCGTATGCTGAGCAGCGCCCTCTGAACGGCTGATGGATCCGAATAAATAGACGGCTGTAGCGAGGCGTGTATGGTTATCGGTGGTTATCTGCTAGTGGTAAACGTTAACTCAATCTGTACTTATGCCTCGTCGACGAAAGAGAGCGAGATTTGAACAACTTACAGAGTTTGAACGAGGGAGAATCATCGGCCTTCGTGAAGCTGGATTGTCGTATCGTGCAGTAGCCTCTCGTGTGCAGCGTAACAGCAGCACAGTGATGCGCGTTTGGAAGCAGTGGACGGACGAGTGTCGGACAACTCGGAAATCCGGGAGTGGACCCCGAAATGTGACGTCAGCTCGCGATGATAGACACCTGGTCCGCATGGCGCGGACGGACCGTACAGCTTCCTCTAGACAATTGGCAGCACTGTGGTCAATAGCTACAGGTGTTTCATTGTGTGCTTCATCAATTCGTAGACGTCTGCTGCAGTGTGGACTGCGCGCACGGACTCCTTTATACAGGATCCCCCTAACGCACGACCATCGCCGCCTGCGGCTACAATGGGCCAATCAGCATAGAGACTGGCGTGCTGATTGGCAGCATGTCGTGTTTTCTGACGAATCCCGCTTTAATTTGTGGTACCATGATGGCCGCATTCGTGTCAGACGCTATGCCGGTGAACGCCACCTTCCGGAGTGCATTATCGAACGCCACAGTGGACGAACACCCGGAGTTATGGTCTGGGGCGCCATAGCATATCATAGACGATCTCAATTGCTACGAATTGTGGGCAATCTGAACAGCAACCGGTATATCCGTGAAGTTCTACAGCCCGAAGCTGTTCCCTTCCTTCAAAGCTTGCCAGGCGCTGTATTTCAACAGGACAATGCCCGCCCTCATACTGCTCGGATTGTTAAATCCTTCTTTGCAGCGCAGCAGGTACAGCTTCTTCCTTGGCCTGCGTGTTCCCCGGATATGTCGCCAATTGAACATGTGTGGGATGTCATTGGTCGGCGTCTTGCTCGTGATCCTCGTCCTGTTGCGTCTGCAGACGAACTTTGGGTACGCGTACAAACGATATGGAATGCTCTTCCTCAGTCAGACATTCAAACTTTGTTTGACTCCATGCCACGTAGTGTAGCAGCACTTATTGCGGCGCGTGGTGGCCACACAAAATACTGATTCTGATCTCTTGTTCTTGTTTGTTTGCTTTGAACATTTAATCATTTATTTGTACCACTACCACTCAACTGTGTATTAAATTGCATTCAATTATGACGATTCCTTCTTGGTGTTGCAATTTTCACAAACGTGAGTGTATATAAACAACGCTTTTGCACAGTTGAAAATTAAAAATAAAAGATCCTGATTTGTCGATGAGCATATACTGCCCGTGAAGAAGATAGTTTTAAGTAAGTTCCTCCAAGGCTTAATCAGAACCAATCTTTATCAGAACCAAGATGCCAACAAGTGTTAAGCTGTAGTAAGAAATTAGAAGATTACAAATATACTATGTATTTTACTTTATGCGCTAAAGAAAAGTCTAATAAATAAGAGAAAGACAGTAGGCTATGATTATTTATCCCGGAGTTTTGCCCACCTATGAAAGTTTTCATAACTTGTTAATTTATAGTTTAAATTAAAGTAAGCCATTTAATAATTAACTACATATATTAAAATTATTTGAGATAAATGCTAGCCTTAAATAATATTATTTAGCTGTTAATCTGCTTCAGTTCAAAAATAGCTAGTAAAAATGTCTTGCATGTGCGTAATTTTAGATTTCAGACAGGAAATAAATATAAATTTGAATGTTTTCATTTGCGTTAATGTTTAGTAAGCAAAATTTAGGTAAATTTTTTTTTTCTTTTGCTCATAAAAAAGTTTACTTTCTAAAAAAAATCTGAAATGTTTCAGATTTTAAACTACTTCCAAAGGGGCGTTTTTTTAACATTTTGTGTTACCTTTATTTATTAAATACCATGTTCTTCGCACTTAAACCACAAAATGCAGTTCAACAGCAATATCGCAAAATAATTTTAAATTCAGTGTATCTTTAGAATTTCCAAACACAGTCTCACGCTTTGGAGATAAAAATGTTTTTTCTGTACAGCGTTGCCATTGCTGGTTTTAAAATACTTGAGTTTATTAATAAAAAATTCGTTAAAGGTTTACAAAATATGAAATCGATAACAAAACAAATTCCAAATGAGATACATTCCGGTGACGTCAGAGATCACGTGATGTAAGAACTGCTAATGTAAACAAACAAGCACTATAAATACAGTTGCCCTAAAATTATGTGATGGTAGTGATATTAATATTATACACAGTTCAAAATTAATACATAATTTTGTACCCCTTGAAATTTAATTGTTTGACTCTTAATCTACAGATGGCATAAACTTCAGATTAACATGTATTTTTTATAGTAGAGTATAAATGTCAAAAAAAAATTGTATGGATTTGCACAACTGAGTTCGCTGTAATTTTAGCTGTGAAATTAATAATTTTTTGGTCATAGATATTTCTTTATTTTATAGTAGAACGCGATAAAATATACTACATTTATGCGTATTGATTAAAACTTGATTATAATAAGAGAAAATCGGCTTGGTGTTAATGTTTTTGCAAATAAGCAGCTCTTGCATGAATTCAACTATTTCAATAATTTAGAACAAGTATTCATGAACTATTAACAAATATTTACATTGTACAGTTTGGAAACAATTATTTAAGGTCTCGAGAATATTTTTCAACTATTGATATACACTTAATATTCCTAATAAAGTAAAAGATGAATATTGGTAAGTATCGTGCATAAAAGAAAATTTATGAATCTTACCTCATTTTGTGCAGAAATTTCCAGAGACGTTTTAAAATTAATTGTTTTCTTCATTTCTGCTTTAACACAGCTTGCTAAAAGTACCTTACTATCTGGCATTACTTTAAAACAAATGTTATTAACGTGTTTTTCCTTGAACAAGAGAAGACCTTTTTTATTAAAATCAAGAAAAGAGAAATAACTTCCAAGAGTACTTTTTAATTTTTCACAATAGCTGTAAATTTCTGAATTGGAAAAATCAATTTATTTTAATGGTACATCGGCTATAGACTCCATCGTAGACTGCGGACGTGCGGAGATTGTTGTTCTTAAACCACGTAACCACTTTTCCCTTCTTCTTCTCTTGCGGAATGTATCTCATTTCAAATTTGGACTTCCAAATGCCCATATTCGCAGTAGGATTACGTCATTCAAAATTCGTTGGCTCACGCCATTCGAAATTCGATGGCTCTAGCTAACGTCGTTTTATCACAATGCGAGAAACATACATACATTTATGCACATTCTTCATTATTTAATTTCTTTAAATATAATACAGGGCTGCAAGGTTTGGTGGCAACAGTTTGAAAAGTAAACCAACATTTAATGTTTCCGATGTAAAATCACAAAACGAAAAGAATAGTCCTTCAGGGACAAAGTCCCTTTGGACTAAAAATTATTGCATGTCATAGCATTTCAGATCCTACCTTCGGGTCGCATGCAGTTGGATTTTGAGACTACTGCTTTAGAGTATCAAGTATTAAACATCCAACTTTGTTAAGAAAACTTAACATTAGAATTTCGACTGATTAACGCTTGAATTCCGGATACATGCTTATATGCTGTACTGAAATTCTGAACAATATGCTGTGCATTTGCAGACATAAGAAAAACATTCCATCGTTTCTACTAACATTATATTTTATATGCTTTTCAGTTTACGTTAGATATTACCGCACTAGATTTCTGGATTACCATCGTTACATATGAAGTAAATAAGAAAGTTTGGTCTTCTCGTAAGTTTGTATCATTTTTTAACCAACCTGTATGTATCCAAAAAGTATCCAATTACAACAAGCCTCTGAATTGCTCATGCCCGACAGTTTAGGTAAGATTTCTTGGAAACGGCTAATTTTATAAAAAAAAATGTTACCTAATATTGCTGTAATGTTTTTCTGCTACTAAGATTTAATATGCTTTACATTGGTAGAAAATATTATGCATTTCTGTATTAAATTTGGAAACGCTTGCCCTATATTTGTAATTTTCTTTCTCTCCTTTAATTCTGTGATGATATGTTTCGTTATTATTAGAAATAAGTGATGACATGATCTTTAGAAGTTCCCATAAGTTAATTGATGTCAGGAACATCAATCTGCGTAAATAGGAAAACATTTCCTTCATTTTATTTTCATAGCAACTGTTAGAAAAATCTGTTCATGTGTAGGGATTTATATTTATTTTAAATAATCAGTTAAATATAATTTTAAGTTACTTTCCTATAAGCCTTCATTCCCCTAATTGTCCGTGCAGAATATTTAAATTTGGTAGCGCGCGCAAAGAATGCAAATTCTACCAGTGGGAGAAATAGTTTTGCGAGCTCTAGGATACAGGATTGTATGAGCCCTGCAGTTTAAATTCTACTACTTATGAATATCTCCAATTTTGAGTTTTGATTCTACTGCTTCAATTAGCGCCCAAGTTGAGGCGTAGTATGTTAGCGTCAAGTTGACGCATTGTAAATAATTTAAAGAGTTTAATAAGGGTAGTTTTAACCCTTCTTCGATGCAATCACTATTTCTCCAGATTCTACACAACAGATAGACAGTAGAACGTTACATATGGCGCCCGAACATCTTACTCGGATCCAATGGCCAATAATCAGGACAGACAATCATCCTCACAGGAGACAGAAGTCGCAGACCCGATGGTGACAAGCCCATTGGATGGATTTGGCTTTTTAATACACACGATGAGAGCAGGAATTAAACCAGCAGTGGTATTCGATGGTAAAAACTCCGTTACTTCATTCCTGGAATCGCTTGAGATGTACTTTTAGGAACTGTCAAGCATGATGCAAAGGGTAAAACGCCCGCTGAATTATTTATGGGTAGGAAGATGTTGACTCCTTTAGAGACACGTTTTTTTGTTCAAGAGCGATAACCAGAATTTAAACAGGCAAATATTCAAAAGTTGATTGATGAAGCTTTGAAAAACTCCGATGTAGCAAGAAAGCGGCAGAAACTCTATTATGATAGGAAACGCCGCGAATCAGATTTTAAAGTGGGGGATAAGTTGTTGAAAAGAAAATTCACTTTGTCTAGTGCACCAGAAAATGTCGTAACAAAATGCGCCCATAAATTTTAAGGGCCGTACACTGTACAGCAGATCGTTGGGGCTGTGATTTAGTTAAAAACAGACTGGGGAGAAAGAATAAAGGCTAGTCCGGATCAATTGAAGAGATGTTATGATCGTAAAGATTTCAATGTCTTACATGATTTCTTCCAGGTTTCCAAATCAAAAGAGGCGGCTTTCCCAGGGGCAATTCTGACCGCACCACAACTTTCACCACCCGCGAAAAAGCAAAGAAGCAAAGAAACTACAAGTTCCCAAACCAGCTGAAGAATTCCGGAGAAAAGAATCCCTTAACGTGTGGCAGATCCAACGAAAAAAATTCAAGGGTGAAAGAAACATACCGGCTAGAAACAAGCATCGCCGCGTCGTGACAAGATCTCGTAGCAGACAGCGCCAGGATACATCCAGGAGGTGACGCAGAGAAAGATCACTGTAAACAAGACCACCCGACGATAAAAGGAAGAAGAGGCCTGCCGAAGTTGAAGGCACTGAGCAAAGATCGAAACAACCTAGAGTTTACAGGCGAGCGTCTTCGAATACCGATGTACAAAGAACCAGTTTCCCGGACAGTACCCCCCGGGGGTCGACGTAGAGTACTCTGCGAAGCTACTGGCTAGGATCTGTACCTAGGCAGTCTCGGCCACGAAAGGTATAAAATTTATGAACTTGGCAGTTCCCGATGGTTCATGGGGTAGGTCTTTACTTGCCTTTCATGGGCCGAGTGGTGTAAGTCCTCTCCACCAGGGTATTGGTAGCCAAATAGCAAACTGGACCATCGAGCGTCTGGTCACTGCTGTCCTTGGTATTCCATGTGAAGCCTAAGGAGAGGGGCATCCCGTGTAGTGCTGGCAGGTAGCCTATTTTCAACGGCCAGTCATCGCCCACCCCACCGTGGTCTCGGTCCGGCCGGGACGGTGGTCTTGACTGGTCCGTGTTTAGCGGTGGGCTGGCTAAGCGTTGAGCGTTTAGCAGGGGGAGCCTTTAAAATTGTTGGTGTCTTGAGGATGTGGGTCCTCGGGCCCAGCAGGTGTGCATCGTCATCGGTAACGGGTAAATTCGTTGCCCCCCGAATGTTCTTAATTGAACGGGCGGGGTATACAAATAATTAATTAATTCCCGGACAGTAAAAGGAAAAGACAAGACATACCGTCAGTACGTCCTAAAAGACCACTCATCAGGGGTGAAAAAAGGAAAAGCCAATTCCCACCAGCGCACAAGAAGCAGAAACGGTAAGTCTCACTAATGAACCAGTTAGCTTGGACAGAATTCTGCAAGAAACGAATGGCCGAATTCCAAGTTTCAAAAAACAGAGATAAGTGAATTTCTCTATAAATTTTTTCTGTTATGTAAAGTTGCATGAAAATGTTTTAAATACGATGTTACATGACAAAAACTATTACCTCTATTGAGGACTAATGTTAATTCAACTTTATTTCGCAAAAGCACAAAGTATAGCGTATTATAGAAATGTTATGTTAATGTAAAGAACTAGTAGTTCGGTTTTGTTTGCCGAAAGACTATTTATGTTAACGCGCCAAAAGATCTGGCCTGATGTAAGCAGCTTCGTATTAGTACTTGTTAATGAAAATTTATTTTAGGTTCGCACTTTTGGCGAAAAAAAGGATTCTATCAAGTAAAATTTTCATTTTACTTGAACGCGCTGTAGGATACAGGATTGTATGAGCCCTGTATTTTAATTCTACTACTTGCGAATATCTCCAATTTTGAGTTTTGATTCTACTGCTTCAGTTACCGCCCAAGTTGAGGCGTAGTATGTTAGAGTCAAGTTGTGGTACTGTAAATAATTTAAATTCGAATAAAGGGTAGTTTTAACCCTTCTTAGGTGCAATCACTATTTCTCCAGATTTTACACAACAGATAGACAGTAGAACGTTACACATGAATGAAAGTAGAAATACTGAGCGCTGATGGGCAAATTAATGATAATTTGATGCCACCTAAGATTCCTGTGGATACTGGGGATGATATACTGGACGCAACTTCTTCTATTAATGAAAAAATTCATTTGCGGAAAAGAAACAAATTAATGATTGCATCGGAAATCAAAATAATACTTTCATTGTAATGTATGGAATATAGTGGATTTCTTTGCCTTGCAACGAAAACAGATTTTATGTTTAAAACGTGATGAAAAGACAAAAGGTTTTTATTTTCAGAAAAATTTTGAAAACATGGAGATTTGGATATTGCATACCTCTAACTATTTTCTGGTACTTATGAAAAAGAAAAATTATATCTAGCCCATACACTGTGTCCACAAAAGTTCTAATCCGGCCTTTATTGTCGCAACCGTTGATCGTAGACATGCACTTCCAATCACAAAATTGTTTTAAATGACACAAATATTCATGTTTTGGCATTTTTCATCTAAAGATATCAGTTTTGCTTAAAAAAATCTAACATGTTATACATTCCTACATTTCCTATGTTTATATATAGGAAACTTTTGAACTCTTTATAATAATAAAGCTCAGAAAGATTTGGCTGTAAGTAGAGAGAAATTTATCCATTAGTAATATAAAGCAAGTTAAATATAACTAAACAGTGTTTTAAATTATATAAAAGGATATATTATCGAAATAAAGCTCATGTCAAGGAACAAGAATTATAAATTTAAAGATCAAGGAAATGTATATGAGAAATGCAGTTTTATACCGATAAAAGGTCCAAGAATGTTAATTAATTTTAATCGTTCTTGCAGAGTTTAATCAAATATCTTAATCATAAAAACAATAGATTTGACTGAGTCACTATTGAGAAGTCATATTTTTACATATTCCATCTCCCGAAGAAAGCCATTAATATAGTCATATTAGAACAGCCTGAAAATTAGTAGATAAAACGGGAAGTAATTTACCGAGCTTACGGTGAAATTTAGAATTACGACTTGAATACTTGCAACGAAATACTTTATTTCCGAAGTATTCACGTTCTTATAACGGCACAAAATTATGTAACGTATGTTTATCGATGTTTATTTTTAAACTTAAATTTCTGAAAGACACAGCTAATTTTGAAACACAGGATAATACTAGTAACAGAGAAGTGTACAATGTATCTATATCTAATGGTTACGCACAATACTTCTTTTACAATCTTCTAACAACGTAGAGAATTGAGAAAATCGTCCAGAATCTACTGCCAATTCAGCTTCTTTACACAACATTGTTGATGGCAGTTTCCATAAAGGTTTTCTCTCCAATAATCCCATTCGCCAACAAAGTTTATGGCCGATAATCTCGGGCGACTCCCAATTGTGCTGACAAAGCTATTATCAGGACAGGACATTTCTCTGTAGGGCTATCGTAGCAAGTATTTGGAGTGGGAAACCTAAATACGGGATAGAGGTGTCTATGTGGCTTGAATTTAAGGGAACGGGCACAAACACACGGATGGGGCTTGATGTGGAGGACTCTTATTTTGAGAAACTGTAAACTTTGAGAAACTGCATTGCTTCTGCAGATTTAAAAAAAAAATCAGTTGCTTATGCAAGTAACAAGAAATTTTATATTTCAAACCAAATATGAATATCCGAATATAATATGAAGTAAAATTATCTGAAATATTATAATAAAAAAATATTTTTTTTTAAATCTTCAGATATCTTCAGACACAAACTTCATAAATTTTCCATAATTTTTAAGTGAAACAAATATTTATCACAATGAGATCTTATATACGGTGCTTCTGTATTTGTTTCAGTTTGTTTTATCTGATATATATGAAAGTTTTTATTTCTTAAATATCTGAAATCCAAAATTGGGAAATTTTGCGGGAATTTTACATTTCTTTACTAAGTGTACTGGCGTGAAATTTTTATTAATATTACTGCAGAAAAATTGCTAGTCTCACACTAAATGGTCATTAAATGGAATTCAAAATTTCAATATCCTAAATATTTCAATTTCAAATGTCCTAAATATCTTAAACTTGTAAGTTTGAAAAATATTATTTCCAGTTGTATGCTACGGGATTTGAAATTTGGCTTCCATTCAACAAATTAAGTAATTTTCTATATAGATTAATTATTATGCTAATATTATTATGCAGCCTATCCAAAAGTAAGTTTAGTGTAAAATTATATAATTGATGTTTGAAGCTAAACCATTTACAGCCTGTAAAATATTCAAGATCGATAAGAATTTCTTTCGAATTATAATATTATTAATATAATAGGATAAAAACAAACAAAAAAAACTGTATTTAATTTTCTCAACTCATTTTTGAAATTAAATTGGTCGGAGGGAATTTTGCTCTTCTAAGTTCGAATTTAGACTCTCTGGATTTTGGCGGTAAGCAAAAATAGACTATACCTCAGTGATTTTGATTTGGTTTGGTTTATTTAATTATGGCAAAGCACCCGGTATTTGTCTAAGGGAAGAGATGCCATCGTGGCTCGCGTTTTAACAGAAATGGCTCGTACACACGTTACACATGGAGCAAACAACGAAAACATCCATGAAGTCTGCCTGTTCATCGGGATTCGAATCCTCGACCACACTACCAGTGTTCAGCGATTTTACAACACGGCCGCTGCTGTGTTTGAAGCCGCTGTATATTAAGTCCCCCATATGTAACATATGCTCTTAGAAATTGTTTTACGTTGCATTTCTGAAGTCTTCGCCTTTATTAAAATTAATTATGGTTTACACTCATTAAAATGATTAGAATTTTTTTTAATATTTATAATAACTATTTTAGGCAACTGGCCGCACATGCTGGTGTAAGGTATCTCCTCCGCTTTCTCCGCCTGCCTTCGTGGTGTAGTTGTCAGCACGCTCGGCGAGTATTCGAGAGGTCCGTGGTTCGAATCCCGGCGAAGGCCTTGCTCATTTTTCATCTCTCCTGCTTTCAAAAAATACCTAATGTCTCTACAGTGGCGCCCGAAGTACAAAAGTTGTTGGATGATAATTCTCCACCTCCGTGATTTGGCGATTGGGTCCTCTAATCCGCAGTCGCCCTTTAAAAGGGGGAGTATATAAGGTACTTCTTCCGCCTTCTTCGCACGCCTTTGTGGTGTAGTGGTCAGCACGCTCGGTGCGTATTCGAGAGGTCCGTCGTTCGAATACCGGAAAGAGCATTGCTCATTTTTCACGTCTCGTGCTTCTAAATAACCTAATGTCTCTACACGGCTAGTAATCATAAAACACTGTCGGATTTGTGTAATAGATTTTGGATGCAAAATTTCCTGTTTTATGAGTTTTCATTGAATATATATTAATATATGAAAACGTGGTGAGAGTGTGATATATAATTGAATAATGTAGCAAAATGTGATTGGAAATTTACGAAGTTTAAGAATGGAGCATACGAGTAGTGTGACTTTACAAGGAATTTAATAAGAGGGGAAAATTTAATGCTTTAAATTTTTTTTCTATAAAACGACTTTTGGGTTTTTAATGTTAATTATTAGAAGAAAATCATTTTTTACATTTTTTTTTCAGCAATAGGGCAGGAGATATGAATTTCTAAGCTTATGAATTCATCGTTTTATTACATATCCATCAGTTTTGGGCTATAGAAATCACAGATTAGAATCACATTTTAGTCTGTGCTGGCTCACTCTTTCTTATCAGCATATAATTAATGGACCAAAATACTACTAAACGACAACTAATAAGCATAATAAATAATACTGGGATTTTTCATGAACTAACCTGTATTTGGATTTCTTTCAAAATAAACATGTAAGGTTTATCTTATGTTAATTAACAGTTATTTTAAGTTTTGCATCTTTCCTATCTTATTCTAATCTCAGCTTACAATTTCCTGCCAGAATGTAATTTCAGAAACGCAGATAATGCAAATGAGAATGAGTACTATTTAAGTCGTGACTTCACCGACTTCAAGAGAGAGAGTCTGATTCCTGACTAGCGCGCGTTTGCCTTCTTGCTACGTCTCTCTTAGCTGTTATTACTCTCGGCCATATCTTAGGCCTTTGCTAGGCTTCGCCTATTTAATTAATACTTAGGGGCCAACTAGTTAGATTTTTATAGCTTCGGCTATATCCTTTAAGAGCTTTAGTTAAGCTAATTTTAGTTCAAATTATTACTATTTAAGTTCAAGCCCGAGTGGCGGCTTTATGTAAAGTTCCAAGTCGGAACTGATTGTAAATATACTGAGTAATAAAGTGTTTTAAACCCTCCTTATGTCTCACGTGTTCTGTTCACACTTAAGCGTTTATTCTCTTGTTAAGTGTTCGTGGGGTTTGAAGTTAGAACTACAGATTTAAAGAGGAAACCTCACAAACATATTTTCGTAGTTTGTTTAGAGAATATAACTCTTCAGGACACTTAATTTTCCACGCATTGAACAATTATTAAATAATAGTTTTTAGTATAAAAGTTTAATTGCACTCTTAATTACTTCACATACACTTTGATGTATATGGACTTAATTAAAGTTTACAATTTCATGTCATGGGATATACACTGGTGTGCAAAAATTAAGGACGAGACGGTTTTTTCAATATAACTTTGTACAAAAGCTTTCCAAATCAACACATTTAATACCGTAAGATCCCCAATGCGTAAGGACATGAGTAATGTAAGCAACACTTACTAAAAGAGAAATCAAAGGGGTAAAAAGAAGCTTTATTGAAAAAGTAGTATGGAGAGCAATGCGACTGAAGGCCGAAACATCCCTGTGATGGGTGTCCAGCAAGAAACATCCGGTCTTTAATAGGGGATATGATCTCCCCTGACTGCTAGGCAGGTTTCACACCATTTGTGCATGCTGGATATGTGGTTGTTAATGAGCTGTTGAGAGACTGCTGCTCGTTCCTCTTGTAGCACTAATCGCAGTTTCGGAATCGTTACTGGCGATAAGTTGCGTGCTGCCACGGGTCTCCCTAGTAAGTTCCGTACATGCTTGACGGTATTTAGATCCAGAGACCTTGCCGACCAATCCATGTGTTCAATATCATCACTCTCCAACAGCTCTTCGACAGTAACTGTGCGATGAGGTGGATCGTTGTCGTCCATGAAGAGGAACTGAGGACCCATAGCCCTTGTGAAAAGACGCATGTAAGGAAGAAGAACCTCGTTACAATAGCAGTCCCAGGTGACGAACCTCCTTGGGAGATATGAAGGTCGGTCCGGCTACCAAGCATTATGTCTGCTCGAACGAGAACTCCGCGACCTCCAAAACAGTCCGTTTTGATGATGTTGAAGGGGTTATTGCGTGTTCCACGCTCTGTCCAGATGTGTATGTGTCTAGAATCACAACTCAGACTAAATCTGCTCTCATCTGTAAAGAGTACTCGTCCCCATTCATTGTCTCTCCTATTCCGGCACCACAGAGAACGCCTTCTCCGATGGGCAGGCGTTAGAGGTACACATCGTACAGGGCGTCGTGCAACCAGACCACCACCGTGCAGTTTTCTGGCCACGGTAAAACGCGATATCGGTCGTCCAGTCGCCTGTGTCGTGTGTCTAGCGATTTCTCCCGCTGTCTGCCGCCTGTTTCTTCTGGCCTGTTAGGCAATATACGGTCACCCGCGGGTGTGGTTCCTCGTGGACGACCCCTACTAAACCCCGGATAGCTGTTCCTGTAGTTTGAAATTGTCTCCAAAGTCGTTAAACGATGCTGTGAGCAATTCCGAACTCTGCAGCCACACTTGTCACACTAAGGCCCTCCTCCAACTTCCCAATGATTCGACCTCGGGTAAAAGCATCCAAATGTCGTCTAACAGATTGATTATTCGCCATTTCTTGCTGAGGCAGCAACTCGGTGTGATTTTAACTGCTATACGGCGTGCAATCTCTTTGCCAGAAATACTAATCTTACACCGACAACATGCTTTATACTACTCAGACACTCCCTCATTACGTCTACCTGCATAACTGCGCATGTGCTACCGTACATCACCTTACTTAATCTCCTGATTGATCTTTCTGTCCGCTCTGCCTCTTCGTTCAGCTGATATGCTAATTTTTCGACTTCGTCCTTAATTTTTGCACACCAGTGTATAGTGGCAGGCAGTGCATTATACGTATAATTACTTATTTCTATTTCTATTCTAGTTTATATTTTTATTTTTAAATTACTTTCTTTTACAATTCAGACCTGAAATATTGATTTATTGTTTAAAGATCCTTGCTTCCTAATTTTTATCCTGGAGACATATTTTTTAATTTTTCTTTCGGATAATAAGAATATTAAAATACAGTTAAAATACTTTAAAAATGCTTGAATATCGATTAGGATGGCAATAATCATTCCGATCTGCAGGCTTGTTTCCTGAGGCTTACAATCTTTAAATAAGAATATTTCAAAATAAAAGGACTCAATAAATTTCCTCTACGTCATGGGCAATAAATAAAACTGTTTCGGATCCTCCCAAAGAATGAATCTTTGAATGATAACCCTGTCTTAGTAATGGTGTTACGAGAAGGCTTTTCTCCTGTGTTTGATTGCCAGCCATAAATTTCGTAAGCCACTGGGATTATCTTTGAATGCTCTTTAGTGATACTTCTTTCAACGATCTTTAGAACTGTAGAGATTGTGAACAATTACATGTAAGAGCTCCTGAGGGTTTTCTGCTTCATAAATCAGATCAGCTTGGGACAATACTGTCTCCGCCTACTGTATACGTAACGCAACAAATATGTTCATCGATGTAATAATTTAACAGATATAGTCTATGGTACTGACTTAAAGCTCAGAACCAGTCACTACTGAAGATAAGACGGATAAAAATTGATGAAATTATTGCCGAATTAAATTTAGGAACCCTTCAAAGCGACTTCCTTTACTCAGACTATCGCAAAAAGTATTCAAGAAAACTAATATATTTTTTATTGTTTATTAATATATGAATAAATTACTGGTTGGTTTGGTTATTGAAATATGACAAAGTTTACGAGGACTGTCTCCACTGGGATGAACGCCTTCATGTGGGACTTTCTAAGCGAAACTGGCTCGTATTCACGTTGCACATGGGGAAAACACGAGAAGACAACCATACAGCCAGCTCGTTCAACTAGATACGAACCCAAAACAAACTACCAACCTTAAGCACTCGGTTACTGGTAGGACCTATTTAGGATGTTATTAAAAGAATTTTTTTCTTTGGCACAAGGAGGAGGAAGCGCAAGAATTATTGTAGTCGGTGACGGATTTCAAGTGGAGACATAGCTTATTGCTCGCTTATATTAATTTGAAAAATATCTGTTCTGTAAAACAATTGGTATAAAATAAAGTAAATTTAAATTTAAACATTAACGTGTAGAGACATTAGGTTATTTCGAAGGACAAGAGATGAAAAATGAGCAACACCTTCGCCGGGAATCGAGCCACGGACCTCTCGTTACGGGAGAAGGCGGGAGAAATACCTTATAGACTTATTTAAATTAAAAACAATAAAAACACTTACAATAAACTGGCGCGAAACTTGTGAATGCACTTGCGGACTTCATGTTCAGATTTCTAACTTATTGCTAGATTATAATATTTTGCATAATTACATTATCAAAATACTAATTTAAAACACATAAGAGGGTATGGCTGAAGTTGTAAACCCACTTACGGATACAAAGTTTAAACAAGGCTATTGCTAGTTTAAAAAAAGAGCTGATTTAAAATAAATTAGAGCGTGATCCTGATGTTGAGAGCACAATTTTGGATTTCAAGTCAGACCTAGTCATTGCTAAGATAATATATTCCAAAATTACAAGTATTTAGGGAAAATACTGACTTCAAACAAAATAAATCAGTAGTTAGTTATGAACCTGTGAGCCAATTTCTGGATTAGAAATTCAGAATTAATCTGAACAGTATTTTGCAAAATTACATGTCTTAAAAAAGGCATTGACTTAAAAAAATAAATTTAATCAACGCTTAAGCTTGGAGCGGAAAAAAAGTCTTGCGATATTTCTTAACCAATTGTATTCAGTTTTGTGAAAATTTATACTAGGAATTTATGCAAAATAAGCTATCGAATTAAGCAACAATGTCCCTATAATTCAAATGTAAAGCAGCTGCTCTAACTAATGTCCAAGAAATAATATAAAAAGCTTTCAGAGCATTTTCAGTGCACATATTATATGGTACAGTAATCCCTCGATCTGCATCATACTCAACTTGCGTAAATTTACACTTACGTTTTAGAGACATTAGGTTATTTCGAAGCAAAAGAGATGAAAAATGAGCAACGTCTACGCCGGGAATCGAACAATCGACCTCTCGGTTATGCGTCGAGCGTGCTGACTACTACACCACGAAGGCATGCGAAGAAGGCGGGAGAAATACCTTATATACTCCCCCTTTTTAAAGGGCCCCAATCGCCAAATTATGGTGGTGAAAAATCATCATCCACAATGTTTTAGTTAGGGCGCCACTTCTAGTGACATTAGGTTATTTCGAAGCAAGAGAGATGAAAAATGAACAACGCCTTCGCCGAGAATCCAACCACGGACCTCTTGGTTACCCGTCGAGCGTGCTGAGCACTACGTCACGAAGGCATGCGAAGAATGGGGGATGCATTATAAAGTTATTGCACAAAAGCCTTAAAACTGTACTAAAACATTCCCGCAGTTAATATTAACTCAAATAATATTCCCGCAGTTAGTTTGCTTACTCATTTATTACTCATTATTGTTCGTTGATTATGCAAAAGAAATTCACAACAAAGGGAGCTGATGTGTCTTACCTAGGAGAAAAAGCACAAATGAAATTAGAATAGATTGATCCTAACACAGGTGTTCAAGAATTTTAGCATAGGTACGCATTTCTATATGTCAAGACTAGTGGTCTCAAAGTATTGACCCCCGTAGCAATTTATAGTTAAGAGCTATTTATCATTTTAATGACTGAGTGCCCAATTTTACATTATTTTCAATTTCATTAAGAACAAACGTGAGTAAAGTTCTAAAAAATCTACAAACGTGGACTACAAAATCTCATTTGAAGATTCAAAGATATTGATTTGATTAAAATTTTTTCATACTGGTCAAGAAGTAAATATGCAGAGTTACGAAATTTGCAATAAGAATAATTGCTCTGTTTTGGGCTACAATTATATGTGAACAGAAGGTTTTTGAAAATTAGTAAGTCTAAAAGAACCGGAATGACCGATGAGCATTTACAGTTCGTCATGAAGATAATTTCTTATAATTTTTCTCTAAAACTGCGAACTTTATGAAAACTGAAACAAGATGAGATGTAGCTCAGAGTTGTAATAAGAAATAAAGAAATTTATAATTATTTGTATAAAAACATATGTATTGTATTTTTTTGTCTGCGTCAAAGAAAAATTTAGTATTAACAAAAAGATCTGTCATTATCATTTATTCTCAAGTTTTCTCCTACTTCGAATTTTTTTTGTATTTTTAAAGTAAGTAAGTTAGTAGCTGCTTAAATATATTATCATTTGAACTAAACGTCAGTCTGCAAATGTAATATTCAATTATCATAGGTTTGAAATACAAAGCGTAACCAACAGAAATTTCTACCGACCTTTAGATTTCAGACTGAAAATAAATATAAATTTGAATGCTTACTTTTCTTTTACTATTGCTATTGTTTTTCTCTAAATATTTAATAAACAGAATTTTAAATGTAGATAACAAAATCATTTTTTTAAATAAATTTATTTTGAATTTAAGAAAATGCGGCTCTTCAGCTGCTTTCATTTCGTGCATTCGGCCCGCATGCACTTTGAATTTGAGACTAATAGTCTAGACCAGCAATCTCCATTATTTTTGGATCATGTTCCTTTCAAACAAAAACAATTATAAATTATACTGCAAGTAATAGAGTGTAATATAATGTAAGACACACGATCATACAGTCACAAGGGATTATTTCTTTAGCCGTACCCCAAAATACCACTTTACGTACCGCACTTACATCGCTGATCTAAACTGCAAGACATATACGATAACAAAACGCGTGTAACCACACAATTTACTCTAGGTGTATCTATAAAATGTCGCTTACAACAACGTCAAGATTACAACTCAGACCACCCCGAATACGCTCAGAAACATCGAGAAGGGTAGCAGTTGCCGCAGAACAGCATTTCTTCTCATCACCTTAAACGTCAGCTCTCATCTACTGAGCCAACTAGTTGTCACATAACGCTGTTTCTTCTGAAATATATTTTTCACAGTTTATATTTTGATAAATATTTTCATACTTTTATAGTTTGTATCAGAGCAAACATTGTTGCATGTGTCATTTATAAAGTAATATTGTGTAAATTATAGATATATATATATATCTATAATTTATATAAGGAATAAATCTGTAAACTTGCGCATTTATTTGAACTCCAACTTTTACTTTTTTCTTATATATATATATATGTGTGTGTATGTTTAGAAAATATTCAGACGTAATGAATACTGAAACCTCTATGAAATAGAGAAATACACTCATGGACAAAAAAATTAGCGCACCAAGAAGGAGTCGTCAAAATGAAACAAAATTTTATATACGTAATGACTGCTTTAATATAAGTAAATGATAAGGAAATCAAAGAAAAAGGATAATTTATTTCAGAGAAAAAGGCAAAAGAACGGAGGAGTTAATACTCCGATTAACCCCCTCTAGCGCGAATGCACGATGCGATACGATCGGGCATTGAGTCATACAAGTTCTGTATGATGTCTTGAAACATTTCGTTCCATATTTGCTGTAACCTTGCCTCTAGTTCGTTCAAACTCGTGGGATGCCCAACTCGTCGTCCCAAATGATCCCAGATATGCTTGATTGGAGACAAATCTGGGGATCGGGCAGGCCAAGGAAGAGTAACAGTGCGAAGACAGTCTTGTGAAAACCCTGCCGCATGAGGCCGAGCATTGTCTTGTTGAAAAACGGCTCCTAGGAGCCGTTGCATGAGTGACAACACATGTGGTTGCAGGATTTCATGAACATATCGCTTTGCTGTCATGGTGCCACGGAAAAATACTAGGGGTGACCGTGTATTGTAAGCACCCCATACCATCACACCAGCTATGGGAGCGATGTGTCGCTGTACAGAAAAGGCAGGATTGAGACGTTCACCACGGGCTCTCTACATACGAACACGATTGTCATCACTCCCGAGATTGAATCCGGATTCGTCCCTAAAGACGACCTGGTTCCATTCGGCTGCAGTCCAGTTTCCTCGTGTTCGACACCACTTCAAACGAAGGCGTCGATGGGTGGGCACACGTAATGGGTGCCGCGATACCAATTGTCCTTCCGCCAGGCGCCTTCGTATGGTTCGAGATGACACAGGGGCCCCTAGTGAAGGTGCTACCTGTGCCTGGATGGCGGCCGATGAAGCACTTGGCTGTACGCGTGCATTTCTTACGATGTGGAGGTCTTCTCGACGACTGGTCTGTCGAGGGCGTCCTGAGCCTGGTCTTCGTGTACATGACATCTCTCGGGTCCACTGGTCCCAACACCTCCTCACAACACAATCAGAGCGGCCTAATGGACGAGCTACTCGTCTAGTTGACCACCCAGCTTCCATCATTCCGACGATTCTCCCCCTCTCAAACTGCGACAACTGCTCATATTGTCTTCGAACACGACGTAATGACATGTCTACCTCAGCTCTTCCTTTTTAAATGATTCAGCACACTCAAACAAAGCTTTGGTTACCTGTTTTATACTCCACAGAGTACGATGTTCAACGCCCTCTACCGGCTATACGTAATGTACAATCAGGCTGCATTTCTAATCATTTGCATATCTCCCCGACATGTACCTTCATTGCAAGTTTCGTTACGATCTCGCAATTATTTCTTCGTGCGCTAATTTTTTTTGTCCGTGAGTGTACATAAAGCTATTTAATCTCCAAATGTTCAACAACAGAATCTTTTAAGACGAGAAGAATTTACGATTGTTAATGGATGCAATATTTTGTTTCAGTACTACAATTCAATTTTTAAAGCATTTTTCTATTCTGTTATCTGCTTGATCACCAGAACATGGAATATTAAGAAAAGCCTCATATAAATCTTGTAGATATCGCACTAGATTTTAATAACATAAATATTATAATTTTCTCATATGTTGTATATTTTAATTTTGCCTTTAGAGAAGTTTTAAATCCATATTTTTATCTTTGAAATTATTTCGTTATGAAGCATTTACAAATGCACATTATAACGAAATGAGTGGGAGTTACTAAATGAGCAAAAATGTTGTTTTCCCCAAGCATCCTTTGTCTAGACAAAAGATGTTATATATATATATATCAGACTAAAGATGATATTATAAATATATATTATAATACATGTTATTATATT
>KK118230.1:781718-793240 GCA_000611955.2 Stegodyphus mimosarum | reverse complement strand
GGAAAGAGATGTGGGAGACTGTCCGACAGCCCCCTCGGGATATTCGCCCTCAAAACGGGGACGAATTAAGAGTTAACTACGTTCAGCTATACTTCATTAACCTGTACTGCAGAGGTGCTGGCCTAGCTATTATCTATACCGTGTTTATTAAAAAAATTAAGTTGAACAAGATTGTGTATCCACAATCGGAAAGGTTTGTTAACTGCTGATGATTCTTATAGGAGCATTGGTTCTTCTAAATGCAGTTAGTACTAAACACAAGCATTTTTAACGTCTACTGCAAATAGCACCGTGGGATCATAGAAAACATTTTAATTGCAAGGCATTCTTTATTTTAATATTAAATTAAAAATATTAATTGACTAATCTTTTCGTAAATAATAAATATGAATAAAAAAACTTTGAAACTCAATAGAAGCGCGGATATTTCGAAATAATTTCAATAGTTTCGAAATATTTTCGATTACAATAACATTGCTTCTGTTGAAAGTGTTAAAGTTTAGAAATATTTTCAATCCCAATAATATAAATATTTTCATCATTATGGAGTTCATATAGTAAAATCTAGCATAAAATTTCCTAACTCATTATCTTCACAAAAATGTTCTTGCCAACTTATTAATTTACTGACGCCGCATAGTTTATATATGAGATTCGGATGATTTGAACTTGACGATCTAACCTGAGTGCCGTAGCGTTTGAGCTGCATAAGCTGAACTATGAATTTCACACTAGTCTCTCCTACTGCAAACGAGACGTGTTCGTTTTCAAGAGCAATAATAGCATTTCAAAATGGAAATGTAAAGCGTGTAAGGTATTTTCTTCCTCCCTTCCGCATGCCTGCGCGACATAATTGAAAGCATACTCGACACGTGTTCGAGAGGTGCAGTGTTCCGAGTCCCGGCAAGGGTACTGCATACTTTTATGTCTCCTGCTTCAAAAAAACCTAATGACTGTAGTGTAAACATTGGTAAGGTGTAACATTGGTAAAGTGCAACAACATAGAGCCACTATTCTTGTAGAGTCATTAGGATTTATTTTGGAAGCAGGACTCGTGAAAAATGAGCAACGCCTTCGCTGGGAATCGAACCATGGACCTCTCTGTTACGCGTCGAGCGTGCTGACCACTACACCACGAAGACATGCGAAGAAGGCGGAAGAAATACCTTATATTCTAAGAGTCCTTATTTTGTATTGGCATTATTATCAGACATGAAATTCCATTGGGCTTCGAAATGTTTCTAAAGCATATTTATAAGTTCATCATATTTAAAAACAATTCAAGCTATTTCTTGTTGATGTGAGTTTCATAGCAATGAGACTGGTTTCAAATTTTGACGGTGTAATGAAAATAAGATGCGTAACCAAACATAAGTAATCAAACGTTTTTATGTAATTAGGAAGTATGAGGCTCTTTATCATAATTTTTAACGTTTTGCATATTATTCTACAGCTTCTTCCTTACAAGACATCATACTTTTAATCATAAACAAACATAAAAATTTTCATGAATCAATTTTTTTATTGTTATCATGCATCCTTCAATTTTTGGGATATATTTGTTTGGGATATTTGATCCTTTCACTGAGGATACTTCTTCTTAGTCAAAAATTTTGAAAACTGAGCTATATGCATTTGATTTGATAATATCATAAATAATATTTTAAGTAAACAATATTATCGTTTTTAACTATTATCGTTTTTAACTATTATTTATGATTAGGACAGAAAGAGAGAGGAACATTCCTTTTACTTAAAAGCGTCCTTGCAGACCTGCATAACATTTATGAATACAACATGAGCAATAAATATTAAATTAAATCTATAAAAATATAAATTCAAAAGATTGTAATGTGTATTCAAATAAGAAATGAGAATCGTCAAATCGCACTAATTCAAAATGTGACGTTTTAAGAACTGGTAGTAGTTATTAAAATTTAAAGATATTTTTAATATATTTTTATTGATATTGTTTCCGGTATAATATATACTATTTTATTCATATTTTTAAAGAGAAAAATCAAATTTTCATGATGTTCGTAGTACATAATGGATAACGCTTCTTTTCATTTAGAAGCTTTCACAATAAAATACATTCCTCTTTAACCATTGCATTAAAATTCAATCAGTTATTTTCATCTACATTAAAACTCCATCCGCTAAGTTTTACACTCGTTATATAGGTAGAATTGGATTAATATGAGAGTGGGAAAGCACGCTAAGAGATGCCTTCTGACAGCTCCCACCAGCGGTCAAGCGGTAAAGTAGCTGGATACTGGTAATTTGACCTGGGTCCATTTCCAGGCAGAAGTTGTTCCTGGCTGCATAGCGTTTTCTTGTTTCTGACCGTACGTAACTTGGATACGAACCAGTTTCATTTAAACTTACTCCACGAAAGCATCTCTACCCTTAAGCAGACAGTCTTCGAGTGTTCGTCATTATTAAATAAATCAGCCTTTGTGAGAAACTTAATAATGGAAATCGAGGCGTACTGTGAAAATTCTGATACAGCTGGCCCGTTCGGTGGGGTACTAACACAGTCTGAAATACCAATGTTCAACAGTCTTACCGCTCAGACTCTGTTGGACATTTGTTTTATGGATTTAAATGCATATTATTATACACTTCTATTTCATTAAAATGTGTTGTAATATATAAAAAAATCAAAGCAATTATGTTTTAATTACATGGTATCATGAGCCGATTAAATTGCCACTATGTGCTTCAAATAAAAATGAATCTTGTAAAATGAATAAACCTAGGTAATTTACAGTAAAAATAATATTAGTACAGAAAGGTCTGTATTTTTAAATAGTACACAATCGAGTTCCTTAATTTCGGAATTATAACAAATTATATCACATATATATATTCTTTTAAAAAATTTGAACTTGGCATACTTAAGAGATCACTTCTGAAGATAAAACAGAACGGCTGATAATAATTATCTGTTACCAGATTTTATAAAATTTTGTAATACATTATTCCTACCCGAGAGTTTGAAACTCTGTTAACTTATTCTATACACGTTTTGCTAAGGTATCGCGCATTCTTAGCAATTAAGCATACCTAGTCTCCCTTAGATATTTTAAAGTATTGCTTCTTAAACTTTATCTTCTTATTATAAATTTTATTATTATTTTATTCATTCTTTGAAAGAAGTATATTCTTCTTCAACAAAAGGTAGTTAATTCTGCCTTTTTTAAAGCATTAAATTTTGTTTCAATTAAATTCAGGAGAAAAAAAAGTTTTAGTTCTGTATATTAAATAATGTTATGAATCCTACTTTCATAAATATTTCATGATTTTTTTTATGTATTTACCATTATTCAGGCAGCTTAAAATTTGGAAGTTGCATTAAAAGAATATGAAAGAATAATAAAACTCTATAATAGTATTTTAGAAATTTAGATAACTTTTACGTCTTCATTGAAATATTTGATTTTTAAAAGACTGTTTCCAATAATGGAGAAGACATCTGAATTTTCGAATAACATTTATACAAACCCTGAATTCTATTATTTTTCATAAATGGGATTCATTATTTAAATTGTAAATTAAATTAGTTAAAAGCATGCGGTCTCATATTTATTTATTTATTTATTTATTTACTGTGTACGCGTGTTGTAAGAAGAATAATTTATTAAAATAGCTTCATTCAAATATTACATTTCAGAATGAAATTTAAAATTCTCTGAATTGAGAAGCAGTAACTTAAGTTACAAATAAAAGAAATTTCCAGGTTCAAAAGGAAAGCAAAACTCTTTTAGTAATTGAAAATATTTCATATCTCCAAATATTCCAAAGTTACATTATTAGAAATTCTGAAGAAAAAATTGAAAGGAACCCGAGTTTCAGGTATTGTTTAATTGGATTTTAAATTTGCTTGATAATATAGATTAAATTTGAGAACTAAGATTTCCATATCTTGATATGTTGCCCGTAAACCCTACAAAATTATTCTGGAACATTTTTGCTTTCTCGGAAGGGATTTATGGTCATAGCGAAAAAGTTTGATTTTCATATTTCAGCACAAATGTCGATTTTGGCTAGTTTGGTCGGGATGTCTGTATGTATTTATGTCGCATGCAACTAAAAACGGTTCCCTGCAAAATGGTGAAATTTTGTACTTAAGTCTTTTGACTAGTTTAGGCAGGAATACGTACGTACGTGTATATGTACGTATGACTATATATATAATATAATAAAATGAAAATAAATCAGTAAAATCCTATTAAATTGTGCAATTTAGCCAAAAAGGTAAGAATTTCAATCTGCGAACTACAATAAAGATCAAAACAGAATTGAATTTAATAAAATTCTAAATTATGATAATTAAAATAATTAAGCATGAAATATTAATGAAAGTTACATTACATTGCTTATAAATGAAATCTTTGCAGCCAAGGCCCAGGATTCTAAAAATTGTCCTACTTTCCATTTTTGGATTATGTTATTATATGTAGTTTACCATTTTGCCATTTTAACGTTTAACGTTTAATATTAACCATTTTTCCAAACGCAAATTATTATTTTATCCTTTTTATAATTTTGATTTCAAGAGAATACAATGATAAAAGAAAAATTAGTTTTTAATGTCTCGTAGGAGCTTCATATTTTTAATGGTGTTTTATAGGACTCATTGACACTTTTCTTAATTCATTAATATCAAACTTTTCATATCTTTTTATGCAGTTTTTGAAGGTTTTTATCTTCATGTAAATTCTGATTTTTGTATCATTTTTAATTTAATTTGGCTTGGTTTTGGATTTGCTTTATTGTTTTTTTAAACTAGTAGACTTCCGTAAGGCGTCGGAATATTTCTTGTGAATAGGAGATTTTTAGAAATTTAATTTACAGTTATAAAAAATTAATTGATTAATAGCGGTTTGAATCTCATTCTGGCAGAAAGAACGAAACGTGTGTTTGGTACTCATTAATCATCGGGGTTTAAACACTTACCCCTTGAAAATTTCTATTTGATACAATAAACTGAAGATGTTTAATAGTTTTTAATATTTTTCTCCAATACATGTAATTTTTCTAAATTTCATTCCACTTTTAGAAAAACAATTTCTCGAACTTTTATATTTCGCTACCAATTAACGATACTTTAAATTAATACTCTAAGTAATTTTTTCCAGGATATGCAATCTTTTTAATAAAAAAGTTATTACGATGATTTCTTTAGAATTCAGTCCTATACAGCTCAAACACAAGGATTTTATTCTACATTTTACCTTATGTATTTGTTTTTCACTTGTTTACTCTTTATTTGAAGCAATCAGCGCAACAATTCCTAAAGTGTTTTAGAGATTATCACTATCTAGGATATTGGTTTTCAAGTTTTACTTAAGAAAACTGATTGTACGGATGGCTAGTTATATCTTTACTTTAATTTTTAGCACAGTGAAATAATATAAAAATAATCGAACGTAAAAATTCCCTTTATAAAACTTGTAAGTTTAATGCCACTCTTAATCTTAATTCTGCTTACCAAGAACAATACCTTCAAAAATCTCTCAACTATATTTACCAGATTTCTTGAAATACATGAAGTCTCGTTTATATCGGGCAGCAGAAAAATTATTAAATCTCGGAATTAATAACCATACATCTCATATTAAAAAGTTTAAACTCCCTGCTAAAAGTGCCCCATAGAAACCAGTAAAAGTTTTTATGGGTACCCATAAAATTCTATGGGTTTCTGTTGGTCTCTGTGGGTTTTTCTTACTGGTTTCAAAATGCTCCATAGAAACCAGTAAACTTTCTACTGGCACCCATAGAATTCTGTTGGTCTCTACTGAAATCTTACTGGTTTCTATTGATCTCTGTGGGTTTTTCTTACTGGTATCAACTGACACCAATACAACCAACATCAATGTCGGAACTTTCTACTGGTTTGCATTGGTTTATATTAACGTTCACTGTTTTTTTACTGCTATCAATATAACGGAAATGGATGCCAAATAAATCTTCTGTTGGTTTATATGGATTAATTCTAATTTTCTAACTGACGTCAATAGACTTCTTCTAAACAATGAAATTAATACCGGTGTCAGTAAACCAAAATTCATTGATATTCTTGTTGTATACTGATTATTTTAAATTATTCATTTATTTACTTTTATTTTATTTATTTGGAATTATTTCTGTTTTGCAACTAACAGAAAGCTTCAAAATTAAAAAAAACATACAGTGAACCCTCTCGTCTCCACTTCTCCTCTAAGACGATCAGTATTTCTAAGAATAAAAATAAGATCTCTTTATGACTATCAGAGTAACCTGGAAACGCAGGTGGTCGCTTTAGAGAGGGTTTTTACTATATATGCTCATTTATTTGATGTTTTAAAAACTGCTGTCGGAAACAATAGCAGTAATCATATACACTCCACACAGCGAAGTCTCTCTAAGACGACCAGCGACACATAAAAATGCATCTTTGCAAGTGGTCGTCTTAGAGAGGTGATGTTCAATACCAATATATACTTATGTTCTCAGAAATACGTTTATCTTTTAGAGGTGGTCCTCTTAGGTAGGTTGCCTCTACAAAATGAATCTCTCAAAGGCGACCGTTCACACTTCCGGAATTTCTTTGCGGGTGGTCTTCTTACAGAAGGAATGTTGCAATACCAAAATATACTCACGTTTTCAGAAATACGGGTCTCGGCCGGAGGCGGTCATCTTAGGGATCTGATTTCGCCTTGAGTTGGTTCTCTGAATACATACACATACACAATTATATATGCATATATCAACATTTCTGATGTTACAAATAAACATCGGTATCAACCATCATCTCTTTAAAACGACCGCGTTCAAACTATTTTTCTCCGTGTTAACACTGACATGAGGAAAAAAAAATTTCCCTCCCTCCCCTGCTCTCAGGAGAAGCAACATGACGCCGTTCTTGTTAATGTTGTTATGGGATGTTTATGTTATCATCTTGGTTTCTAGTAGGCTGTAGTAATGCAATAAATAATTTACGGTATTACAATTTTTTGCAAGTGTAATCATATCATCATATGTAATGCATTCAGCGAACTTTTTTGATAGTTAAATAATACTGAAATGGATTTTCTGTGCGTGAAATTGATTTTCCATCTTTACTTTTATCCTAAAAAGCAATCTGCTTAAAGACTGAAAAGTGATAATTTCAGACTTGATAATTTGGCTCAACGTGTTTACATCAGATGCACATTGCATTCTACTAAAACTGTATTTTTGAAAATTTGTTTTTTGATTATAATTTAGAAATACTTTTTAAAGTCTGGTCATACAGATCTTTAACATTTGAATATTATGTGCTAATAAATTTGAGCATCCCTTAAAAAAGATCTTGCATGATTCAATTTTCAATTTTTCGACTAGTGTGATGTGGTTGAGCAGAAGGAATATTTGTTTTGTCTTAAAAATGTACTCATTATATTTCGCAAACAAAAAAGGTAAGTTTTTTTAAATAAAGTAAACATTGAAATATTTAATGTGTGTATTACTTATTGAATGACGTGGGCAAGACATACAAGCCAAGGCATCTTTTTTGCATTACTAAAATTGTGTGAAAATGTAGATGATCCTAGTAGCTTACATTGTTTAAATTTTTTTTCTCTTTTTGGTCTATATTTCTGTACAAGCAAGCGACTAGTACCACATTATTACATTAAATATTTTCTTAAAACACATATAATCAAACATTTTTATGCATATTTTAATTTTCATCATTATTAATTTCATGAAGAAAATTTCAAATTTCTTTTTTCATAAATTGCTTTTGAAATAGAGTTGTGAATAATTAATAGAGTTTATGTAATATTAAATTTGCTAGTCTTGGGAATATAAAATATGAATTATTTATTGGAAAAAAATTGCATTAAGTGAAACCTCATATAGTTGTAATTTGCTTAGATAACCACCTCTGATAGTGACAAATTTGTCAGGAACATAATAAAATAAAAGTACTTAAAATCACTGAAATTATTTGAAAAAACTTGCATTAAGTGGAACCTCATATAGAGGTTATTTTCTTAGATGGCCAGCTCTGACAGTAACACATTTGTCAGGAGCATAATTAAATAACAGTATTTAAAATCACTGATAGTTTTGTAAGGCTACAAGAAACTGGCATTATCTGGAATTGTGGATTTAATTGTTTTAGGAAAGTTTAACTGTATAATCAGTTGATTTAAGTATAGTAACTTTTACATGGATATGAATTTTGCAAAGTAATTGAAAGGTTTTACAAGAGAGTTAAAACCAAAGCTTTTCAAATCATGAGTATTGTACCGGGCATTGTTTTAGCATTACTTTCAATTATATTTAGAGTAATATTTAAGCATTATTTTCTTTCATTAATTATACTGCAGAAATGCTCGTTACAATTTTCTGAGTTAAATTTATTTGGTTTTATAGATATTAACGTAAAAACTGTTTGTAAGCAAATGTAACTATATGTGCTATATCTGATTAATTGCGAGGACAGTAATTTTCACTGTGTATATAAGGCTGTGTCGATGATTTATTTATAATGCTAAATACTGCACTATATGAATTTCATTTGGCAGTCTAAATACAGGAAATGCTCAGCACGAAGTGGTATTTTTATAGTATATAAGCTATTTTTTCAATACTTTAAACTTTACTTTAGTTTTACTATTTAGATATTTTACAGTTAAAAATAATATTTCTATACAGTTTTTAAAGTACTTTTCTGCGATAGAAATGCAAATAACTTGTACCTAAAACACCGACTTAAATTTATTCCAATAATGCATCACTTTAATTAAATTTATGTTCCTTGGAGATGATATACGAAACACCTTTTGTAATAATAAATTATTTGTATCTATATATATAGAATATGAAAGTTAATTATTAAGCATTTTTACGTCGAGAACTACATGTATAAATAAATACCTATTAAGTTAAAGATTTTATTTATATAAAGTCTGTGGAAGATTGTACAGCACTAAAAGTAAGATACAGAATAAGATACTATACGCTATGAGATATTTCCTCAATTCCCGAACTGTGGGTTCAGAATCAGTAGCTGTTGACTCTTGTAAATTTTTTAAAGTTTGTTTTTTACAATATAATTTATTGCATTTTGCATATAATTTATTGCAGTTTATTATATTCTTATGTTGAGGTTTCATTTATATTCTGACAGATACAGGTAACGTTCAAAGTACTGTAAAAAGATGGTCGACACAGTATTTCTATATTATTATTTCTTCGCTACATTATATTCTAGGATTCAAATTCCATGCAAAGCATCTATGTGTATGTGTGTCATAAAAAGCTGCAGGGTGTTGCTATCAGTGGTAAGTAAGTTTTAAGGAGATAGCAAGTAAGCTAAATTTGAACTGTTTTATTAAATTTCTAATAATCAAATCCCTTATTCTTTTTGCTTGCTTGTTTATTTAATATTTTTACTTGTGTTTCTCTTCCTGAAAATTAGGTTTTTTGTCTAGTTTTGTTTAAATTTGGTTTAGTGCATTGTAGGTAACTTAAAATTTAAACAGATGCTAGAAAGTACCATCCTTTGGCAATACATTTCTCGTTAGGTGTCAAATTGTTAAACAAGCTGACGTGATTAAGTTCCATTGTTTAATTTCTCAGCAAAAAAACTGAAATACAGTGTAATACATATATATGCATCGAGATACAGTATTATGTGTATATATTTATAATCAAATCAATAATATATATCTATATACTCAAAGTCATGCTTCGCAACTATCAAATGATATATATAATATATATATACATTCAATATAAAAGTAACTAAAAGTAAATTAATAAGACCAAGACTTGCGCTAAAACTGCAAAGTAATAAACCAATAATTCACAATAAATTATAATAAGAAAACTTTGCCATCTCCAAGGAATAGAAATTCAATTTAAAATTATTATAGAAAAGGAATTTGTCAGAATTTTAAAAAGAATTTAAAAATAGAATTTTCTAGTCCTCTTTTGCTTTAAAAACAGTTAAGGGAAACTAATCGCAAAAAAACTTACGTAAGCATTGAAAAGCCAGTTAATGTTATTGATAGCAGATTAATCGACTTATCAAGAGGATAAATCAATCTGCCATGAATTAAGAACAATTTTCTTATTTATTGTGAATTATTGGTTTATATATACACATATAACATTCGATGGTTGTGAATCATGATTTGATTATTATCTTTCTATTATTTTCAAAATTATATAAAGGAAGTTTAAAATTTTGTAAAGAGAATTTATATAAATATTTTGTAATATGTTTATAGGTGCATAGAGAAGGACAGGACTTGTAGGCTTCTAGATATTTATAAAATTTTATCAAATTTCTTCGCATTGAATTTTATTTAAATTTACTCTGTGTGCTTCCCTCTCCCCTATTTAGGTCTGTACATTTCATCACTGATAATTGCATACTTCTGCTGGTTTATGCTTATAATTATTCGTTTTTATCGATATTTGATTTACAGTTCTATTTTTGTGTATTGTTTTTTATAGGGATTCTGTGTATGGATACCCGTTGTATGAATGGATACTCCAATATAGTATAATTCTATTGGTTTTGTTTATGTGTTTTTGTCTACTGTTTTGTGCAGCGATTTTCCCAATGGGTGCCTGTATTAGTCTGTAGATTTTTGTATACTGACTTTTACAGAGATTTGGCCTATGGGTGTCCACATACGTCTGAGTTCTTGTCTGTTGGATTTTATGAGAAATAGACCTACGGAATATCCATTTTTAACGGAGATTTGGCCTATGGATACGCATAAAATTCTGGTTTCTGGCTATCGGTTTTTACAGGGATTTTGTTTATAGTACCCAGATGTTCTACAGGTTTCTGTTTATGGATTTTTATGGGGATTTAGCCTACTGGTACCCGTACAGTTGTATGGGGTTTTACGGGGATTTGGCCTACAGGTACCCGTACAGTTGTACGGGTTTCCTTCTATGGGTTTTTACGGGAATTTGTCTACGGGTACCCTTATAGTAGTACGGGTTTTTACGGAGATTTGGCCTACGGGTACCCTTACACCTATACGGGTTTCTTTCTACGGGTTTTTAAGTGGATTTGGCCTACGAGTGCCGGACAGTTGTACGGGTTTTAGTATGTGGGTTTTACAGGGATTTGACCTACGGGTACCCGTAGGCAAATTTCCCGTAAAAAAAAATATGGGTTTCTACGGGGCATTTTTAGCAGGGCTTAAACTTCTTCTAACACGGCAACACCAACAGTAGTTTTCAATTACAGGATTCCAACAACATCAAAATTTCCATTTTGGATATAATTCCCAAAGAAAGGCTTATTAAAGAATCAATTTATATCATCAATCATAAATCATTTTACCCACATGGGCTCAACTCCTATTTTCAGAGCGCAGCAGACCACAAAATCTCCTCTGCTAAAGCCAATTTAAAATTTTATTATGTTTTAATTAAATAAATTTTAAATAAATCAAATTTTAATAAAATTAATAAATTAAATTAAATTAATTAAATTTTAATACAATTAATTAACTTTA